>NEEC01000173.1:0-35415 GCA_002189035.1 Utricularia gibba | reverse complement strand
TCCGCTGTTGAGGAGACTCCCTGGGTATGCTCTTCCTGCTCCGCTTGCTCCTCAGAATTGGCTCCTCCGGTGGGTGGCGACAGCGGTGGCGCGCTTGGCCATGCTGGTTTCGGGTCCAGTTTGAGTGATGGGCAGGGCTGAATGTTGGTTGTCGCGACTGGCCGGCCCTATATATGTATTCTCACAACACGATTCCCTCCTTCCCCCTTCCTCCTCTCTTACAAAGACGCCTTAAATGTTCAATGTTCGTATTATTATTTGGCGGAATTAATTGTTGTTACCGTAGGATCGCCAACTTCCTCCGCTCACGCCTTTAATTCTCCGCTGCAATTTTTGGTCTATTTATTTATTTCACCCTCCCCTTCAGCCTACCACATAAAAAATGCCGTGGCTTCCTGTCCAATCAGATATTAACTGTTTTTTTAATTAATTTCTTTTATATTTCCAATCGGGTTCCATAATGTATGTGATTAAGGGATCCATTTTAAGAGAAGGCCGGGCCGGGTTTCTGTTGGAGGTGATTAAGGGGTAATTATGACACGTGTCGGTTAATGAGGGGGGTATTTGGAGTATTTAATTGTTCAAAGTGGAATAATGGATGCCCACTAAATTGGAATGAACTAACGGTTAGGTTAATCTGTTGGCCACAATAATTAGGAAATTATTTCCCATCCCTAAATGTTTTTGCCGGGTTAAACCCTAATGAATGAGCTGTCACCATTTATTGCTGCGCTTTTTGAATTCATGCAACTTTTTTTTTTCCAAATTTTAAAATAAATGCCCGTCTTCATTCTCAATGGGTACATATGAACGGGTGCTTTATGTTACATTAATCACATATTTAATTAGCAATAGTATTTAATACTATATTTTGGTAATCCTGTAAGTGTATAATAAATAAGATTATCAAATTGATTATTTTTTTATTTAAAATTGACTGGAAATGATATTTCTTGTAAATTAGTCACATATTGAATTAGTAATGATATTTAATGCTATATATTAGATATTCTTTGTTATTTAAACTTTGATTTATGGTCAAAGACAAACACATATATTTATATAGATTTTTGTAATAAATACTATTTCATTTAATTATATATTATGGATATTTGATAATATTATATGTATATTTAAATATAGTATTTTGTGTAAAATATGTGTTAAATAGTCTTTATTTAAATAACGTTAGTTCTAGAATATACTCATGTTTTTTAAATATTTATTTTTTTGAATATTAATATTATATATGATTAACTTGGATGAATTAAAATATCATATTAAATTAAACTAAATTTCATTTTAGCGTTATTATTATTTAATTTGAAGAACTGGGACTGGGACTGGCACATCCTGACCGCATGCGATTCAGGTTCGCTAGTGGCCGTAGGATTGAATACGGAGGGGGAAGGGATGGGTGGGTCCCGCAGTACAGGTACGTGGTGGGGCTTTGGAATAGTGAATCCATCACCCATTTCCCACAGAGGAATTCAGGCCCGTTCAAGAGGGTTTGTCTGTGCGGATTTTAATCTAACAAACTGTGTTTGGGCGGGGGGTTTGGATGTTTTTGGGCTTGCAGGGGGGAGAGAATGAATCTAGTTAGATTTGGAGACGGGTGCTGTGAATGGAAGGAAATTATGGCACTGTGTGGATGATGATAGAACTTGCAAAGGTAAACCATCGGCGATGCTGCTCTGCTTTTCATGTAGATTGTTCTCTTGAGGAGACTAAGCGGGTACAAGACAAACTTGAATGCCTGTTCTATTGCTTTGCTATATTCCCATTTGAGATTGCACCCATTCCTGAGATGGATAGTGTGCCGTTGTTTAACTGTGGATTCTTTATCTGTTTGCTGCCTTTTCAAAAAACTTCACATGTGATTACTGTTTCCCAGCAGAACTGGCTGCTTTCTTTTTTTCATTACGTTTTGTGGGGATAACACATGGCACATGGCACATGGAAGGTTTGTTCTTATTCTACCTGCACACTTTTGCTTTTCTCTTGCGTGTGTTGCCATCCATGAAGCAGTCTCGTGTCATGTAGTGAATTATATATATATATACATGCTGTTTTGTGTAAAAATTACATCTTTCGTGGTCTTAAGCTGCACATCTCTCGAGCAAATCCCACCACTAAATTCTTTGTATCATACACAACTCTTGTGTTTCTCTGCTGATAGTTCCCAATGATCCCGTTCTCATCCTCGTAACCAAGGCTTGCCAGAGCTAAGCACACTTGTGATGAATCCCTTCTCACGAAATACAGCATTCCTGAAACATCGACACTCATCTCTGCTCCACCCTGGAACCTCATCTTCATTGTAGGGACATTGACTTTCTGGTATCCTGTGAGGTTGAAGCATGTGTCCAAGATCGAGAATCCTGGGGCGGGAGGGTACCCTGCAAACTGCACCAAGAACTCGTCTTTAACTGCTCTGTAGATAGATGGAGGGAGTCTAGTGATGACTGTCCCCGAATCAATAAGAATCCCTGTCTTCCCAAAAGATGGAGATTGCAATTCAACACCTCCAACGCTGGCTCCTGTCATATTCAGAAGGTAGAAGCTGTTGAGTTGAGGATCTACCACTAAGTTAGTGTAAGAAACCGGAGTTGTGTTTCTGAAAACCGAGGTACTGCTTCCAAGAACTAATGAACCCGAGAGAGTGGTATCTGACTCAGGTAAGCAGTAGGAGAAAACACCATCAAACAAATTGGAAGTTTGAGAAATGAGTGAAAGTTGGCTTCTTCCCAGTCCCAGTAAACCAGAAGCAGCACCAAAAAGACCTTTGTTGTAATACCCGCATCCAAATATGAAGTTCTCAATAGAAACCACTCCTAGAAGTAGCTTATCCTTCCCCAGATTCCCTGCAGTTGATGATCCGTCCCCGTATGTAACTGCATATTTACATTTAGGTTCATCGTTACCACATAACCCTGAGTGTCCAATTGCGTACTGTAAATTCTGACAGGCTTGTGAGCTGCATTGAACGTTTCGATATGAAGGGGATAGCAAGGGGTTGAACACTGGATCTGCTTGAGTGTAGCATTGCTGACAAGGCTGACACTGAACCCAACTCAGATCACTTCCTGTGTCAACTATAACTGTCAAGTTTCGCCCCCTAATGTAACAGTGACTATGTAGTTAAGTGTCTGGAGTTTGATTCCTGAGTTCAGTGGAAGCTCTGCTTGTAGAGACATGGATTCCTTTTTCGTGGAACCCATATTTTCAATGCGGTATTGCATGGACTTGAATCTGATAACATCAGCAAAGAGACGATTTTGAGGCTTGTTGTTCCAGTCTTGTGCAAGGCCTGAGCAGGAATCATGATGCTTCATTTCTAAAATGGTAGCTCCGTTTTCATTTCCTGTTGATGCTGACAACTCTCTTTAGAAGCAGATAACATCAGGGCACCAAAAGTAGGAAACCCAAGAAACGAAACTTTCCCTAACCTTAAAACTACCATAAAAGCAACCCAAAAGAAACAAGTGGAATGCAATTTGGTGTTTGAAAACTCACTTGTTGTCTGTGGGACTCTGCAGTTTACAGCATACTCTGGCTTTGTCCGGGTTAGCTTCTTCAATGAGAGAGGAAGAAGCTCATTCCTGAGTACACAAGAAACAGAACTAATGCAGCTGGTAAACGCAAACAGGAGGAGCAGAGAAGCCATTGAAACCCAGAGACCCATTTTCCCCTTCCCCTCAGAAGCTATCAGAGCAGAGCAAAGAGAGACAGAACATGCAGTCAGAATTTAAGAAGAGGGGAGTTGGATTCTCGTACCTTTGGATGGCTGTCTTGATACCCACTAATTGCTTATCCACATTAACATCTCTTAGCGAGCCACGTGATCATTTTCACCATCTTAGAAACTGTGCTATCCCTCCCCCTCCCAAAAAAGAAGAAAATACACCAAATCCACTTGCTAACGAGCCCTCTCAAAACCATTCTACATGCAGTCCCCCCCTCCGTGTCAACCCAATGAACCACCATGTCATGATAATGCCGTCAAATCTCGACCAGGAAGATATCATTTCTAGTTCACGGGGAACGTGGGTCTTCTTCAGCCTGCCCCTGGCATCATTCCTGCATGGCCCGCTTCGAGATGGAGTGTCGTGCTTATTGTATTCTTGTTCATCTGCTTCCGTCTGCATCAGCCTCAGTTTTGTCCTTGTCATTCCCACCTGTTCCTCTCCTACTCTCAAAGGCATCAAGACGCCGGTGCTACCTATTGTTGTGTGAAGCAGCATTTGCATAAGAATCAGCATTATTGAGTGGGAGAAGAAGAAAACGACATGGCGAAAAAATGGCGACCGCTGCGGGGTTGGTCACGGGGGGGAATAACAATAAATGAGGGGGTGGAGTTTTATTATGTCGTGTCCGTTGAAATTTTGTCATGAAACAAATGAAGCGTCGCTTTCGAGTCTGCTGGCTGCGGGGTCCACACCTCCGCTGCCTTGGGCCTGCTACTTGTGGTTTGTAAAATTGGACATAACATTTGAAAATGTAATAATCTTACAAATATCTTTTTAATATAAAATAGATAAAATTGCAAGAAAAATATCTCAAATTTACTTTAATATAAAAAATTTAAATCCCTCAAATTGTTGAAATTTGATGAATCGAATGATATCTATGTAGGGCTATATCACATTTGTGTATTGTATGATTCAAATTAAAGATATTTATATTGTTTTCATGTTTATATCTAATATAATATATTGTTATAACAACGATCAAAACCAATTAATTTTGATAACATAAAAAGTTAAATATATAATTTCAATAAATTAAGGTGTAAACTATTTAAAAAATTAAATTGAAGGTTTTATATCATAATTTTGAAACTTGTAAATTAAATGTTTAATATTGACCATAAATTGGAATAACTTTGGTAAAATCTACCCATATAAAATATTTTCTTTTTTAATGTTTTAGTATTAGGAAAAATGGGATTGGGCCAGGCCGCCTATTTTGAAATTGTAACTATGAACCGAGTGTTTGATTGAACTTTTTAAAATGGGCTTGGATCTGGTCTGGGCCCAAAAGGGAAGTACATCATAAAATTTCCAGCCAGGACTGGATACCTCTGATGCGGGCTCTTGTGGATCTATCTGGGCCGGATGCTGGTAGCCCGTATTGTCAAGTTTCTTAGGCCCAAATAAGGGAAACTAGATGCGATCCGTGTCCACAGCACAGCCCCTCCCCTGAATCTGGCTGATGGAGACCTAAACGAGGGAAGTCTGCAGTGCATGATTCCGGTGATCAAGTCCAAGCATAGTGACGAAGAAGAAGGCGGCGCTGGTGTTATGCGATAATGGATGAGATTTTAAGATGAGATGATCTGGGTTTTAGCTCGTAATTAATTGGTAACGGAAAAGGAAAACGTGGGGAAGTGTACTGTTTACTATCGAAAGATGTAAGAGCATCATCATCGGTCACCTTTGGGGGTTGAACCAAAGCTGAAGCGTCATGGGGCTGGTTTCATTTCACTCATTCAATTTTTCGAAATGGTCCCTTTTTCATTTCACTGATT
Organism: Utricularia gibba; assembly: GCA_002189035.1. Taxonomy (NCBI): domain Eukaryota; kingdom Viridiplantae; phylum Streptophyta; class Magnoliopsida; order Lamiales; family Lentibulariaceae; genus Utricularia; species Utricularia gibba. The sequence continues at coordinate 29,885 of NEEC01000173.1, read as the reverse complement.
CTCATTTTTGCCGGCAAAGCTGACTGCGGAATCTCTCCAGGACCTAGGGGTTCGTGCAAGAATCTTGGCGCTGCTCCGGGTCCGCTTTCTGTTTAACCTTCTTCTTTCTTGTGCTCGAGTGGGTACGTCGCATTTTTCTTTTCCTCTGTTCGCTGACTGGTAATTGTTTTCATTTTGAAAGCCCTTCTCGTAACTATTTCATCGTCTCCAATGCGTGGAGTGATGGAAGCCTTATGTGGGTTTCGCTACATTGCCGTTCATGGGACATCGTTTTCCGATTGCGTATTTGGTGCATGCTATTGTTTTTATTGTTGAAATTTTTGGTTGAAGAAGCGCATAAGAATCACCCCATTGTTAGATGATCTCTCTTTAGAATGAAACTGGGTGCTTTTTAACCATTAACTGGACAATTTTACTCTGCTTTATATGGATCATTTATCAGATTTCTATCAGAGCTTTTTCATATGTTTCTGATGTATAACAATCATTGCTGGATGTTACTGATTTTGTATGACTGTTTGTAGCTTCAGGATAACCTTATGGAGTCAGCTGATAAATCTGATGATGAGTATTCGGTTATTGGTGATAAAGCAGACATTGGGTTTATTGATCTTGACAGCTGCAAATCTGTTTGCAACTATAACCCTTGTGAGGAGAGTGATTTTGTAGAGATATCTGTGCCTTTTGCATTAAGGGATGGAAAGCCTCAATCAGGACTTGTTGGTGAAACTAAGTTTGATACTGTTACAATAAAAAACATATCCAGTGAGCCATTGGATCTCTGGTCAGTAAGTATTATGATGCCAAACCTGAGAACTCGTTTACGATTTCTCTAATGGAGCCCCAAACGCCAATTCTGATATGCAGTATATCGAGGATTTTATGGAGACATTTTCCTTGGAAGATAGAGTTCTGAAATGTGATCAGTGTTTGACCATCTGGTTGTCGTGCAAACCGAAAGAAATAGGGATGCATTCAGCAGCTGTGCACTTTACTGTTGGAAGCGAAACTATAGAAAGGATAGTTTTTGTGTTAGCAGAAGATAGCATATCCAAGTCTTTGACCTCAAAAAAACCATATCAACGATTGGTGAGAAATAAACAATATACTTGGAACGCCAAGCCTGCAGATAATGCATATTTTGTGGGTCGTCGTCCTCCAAAGGCTTCGACTCGTGGGCCTAGGTACCGACTACCTGAATATCCTATTCCAGATTGTATCAGGTCTGTTAAAAAGACGGTCAGCTTCCTGATGTGGTGATTGAGGGTTTAGCACCTAGAAACTATGAGTCTTTCTTTAAAGCTTTACTAGCTATAGAAGAGATAAAGTTGGAGGTATGCACCTCTTTGATGCAGCATAGATACCATGTTTTGTATCCCTCTTACACTAATTATTGCCATCTTCATCTCTTTATTAATGCTTTCTTCTTTGATGGGTGTTCAGGAAGATATGCATGCCTATGACATGGTTTCAGTCACATTGAAAAGTAAAAGGAACCAGTTCCTGTCTCTTGAGGTTCCTGGTTTGGCTGAGAAACGACCGTCACTTGTTATTGGGGACTTCATTCTCGCTAAAGGTGCTTCTGGGAACGATTCTTTTCAGGTTATCCTACTACTTTTCTTCATTCGAGTGTTTTTGGGAAATGTATTCTCATGTTACATGAACAGAATGTCAAAATACAATTCACCTTCTCTGGTTTTACTAAATTGTTCCCATTTGTGTTTTATGGCCTCAGTACTCTGTGAGCTTCTACATATATTTGCATCCATGTCTTCTGTCCAATGCATGTTATGTGTGAATTATGCTTTGTTCCGTGAATATTTATTCATGCGAGTTATTGAGATTGTCACATGCTTTTGATCTTTATTGTTCCTTGTTTCTTTATGTGCAGGGTTACATTCACAAAGTTGAGGCTGAAGAAATATATTTGAAGTTTGACCCGAAGTTTCATATCCACCACAGAGATGGAAATCAGTATGATGTCCAGTTCTCATACAATCGAACTGCTATGCGAAGGCTGTATCAGGCTCTCGAGGCTGCTTCAAGTTTGAGTAAGAGGTTTCTTTTCCCATCTACTCCAAGCAGGACTAATGTGAAACAACCCCAACGTTTGTTCCATTATCTTGTTCCCTGAACAAGGAACAAACGACTGCCATTCAAATGATCCTTTCTAGCAAGGGAGGGTTCCCATATGTGATTTACGGTCCCCTGGTACTGGCAAGACGATGACTCTGGTTGAATTAATCTTTCAAGTTTATAATAGAAATAGAAGAAAAGCTATTCTAGTCTGCGCACCTTCCAACCCTGCAGCCGATAATCTCTTGGAGAGGCTAATCCGTGAGAAGTCACCAGGATTTAAGAATGATGAGATATTTAGACTTAATGCGTACACACGTCCTTTAGAGGACATGAATCCCAAACTCATGGATTTCTGCTATGAAGAAGACTCACTTTTCAAGTGTCTTCCACGTTTTGTTTTGGAAAAGTTTAGGATCATCATAACAACCTACGCAAGTGCTTCTCATCTTTATGCTCAAGAACTGAGTCGTGGACACTTTTCTCATATTTTCTTGGATGAGGCTGGGCAAGCTTCAGAGCCAGAAACAATGGTTCCTCTGTCCCACCTATATACAGATCAGACTGTTGTGGTTCTTGCTGGAGATCCTATGCAGTTAGGTCCAGTTGTATTTTCTCAATGTGCTGAAAGCAGTGGACTGGGAACCTCATATTTGGAAAGGCTGCTACTCTTCAAGACATATGCTGATGGAGACCAGAATTTCATGACCAGGTTGGTTAGAAATTATCGAACACATGAAGCAATTCTTCGCCTTCCTTCTGACTTGTTTTATGATGGGAAACTAATCCCTTCTAAGGAGGATGAAAGATTCTCATCAGCCTTTTGGGATGGCATTCTTCCCAACAAGGATTTCCCTTTGCTTTTCATTGGTATCCAAGGGTGTGACGAGAGGGAAGGAACCAATCCCTCGTGGTTCAACAGAATTGAGGCAAGCAAAGTAGTTGAGATGATCAGATTGCTGATTGATGATAAAGGGCTGAAAGAGGAGGATATTGGGGTCATTACACCTACAGGCAACAGGTATCCAAAATACGGTGCACTCTAGAGAATCTTGGGATGTCTGGCATCAAAGTGGGAAGTGTTGAACAGTTCCAGGGACAAGAGAAAGAAGTCATCATCATATCCACAGTCCGCTCAACGATCAAGCATAATGAATTTGATAAGCGTCATTATCTAGGATTTCTGAGTAATCCAAGGAGGTTCAATGTTGCCATCACACGAGCCAAGTCTTTGCTTGTTATCATAGGGAATCCACACATTCTCTGCAAGGTACACGTAATCTGTTACACGTTTAACATGCTTTTTTTTTTTTTTTTTGCCTTTTTCATATGGAGCAACAATCAGTTCTCTAATGTATTACTTATATAGGATCCAAACTGGAACAACCTCCTATGGTATTGTGTGGACAACGGCTCATACAAAGGCTGCTTCCTTCCAGAGAAGCCATCTAGCAGTCCAGATTTCTCAGGCTATGAAGAGGGGAATAATGATTCTGGAGCATGCAATGGAAACTGGAATGATAATGGAAATGGTTGGGATACTCCCAAAGGTCAATGGAGTGCTGAAGAACAGGGTAATCAGACATCAAATTGGGATGACAATCCGAGTGAGTGGTATTCCTCCCAACGCCAATGGGCTTCTAATGAACATGTCAATCACCCCTCAAACTGGGATGATAACGCCAATGATCGGAATTCTCCCCAACCTCAAGAGGGTGCTGAAGAACAGCCACCAAACACTGATCAGCAGCCGTATGACAATTCTGATTCATTGGGTACACAACGTAATAATGATCCTTGGGTTGGAGATGATGAACAGAGTTGCAGGTCTGCAAATGACAACTCTGTGTGTGTAGAAGAAGAGAGTGAAACCACACCGCATGATGATGATTCATCACCACAAGGCTTCCATGGGAACAAGCATGAGGATATCAACAAATCTGATGCACCATGGGAGTAAGAATGTCTGTAGCTTCTGCATTTCAAGGGAAATGAAAGTTCTTCCGCAAGATGCTCTTCAAGTAGAGCTGGTACTTGGAAGTCCAGCCAATTTTGTCGATTTTCAACTATGGGCTTTTGGTCTCCGGTTGGTGATGGATATATAATATTTTATAAAAAAATATATATATATTAAATTCAAAATTTTTCATTTTAGCAATTTCCCACGTGAATAAATAATATTCCTTTTTTTTTCTTGTTAATATTAAAGCTGGGATGAGATGCTTTACGGGAGGGTAAAAAGGGAAAATTAACTTGAATTATAGGTAATAAAAATGCGAAATAAATTTAAAACAAAAAAGGAAAATTTTAAATCGGAATAATAATAAAAAAAGCAAGACGACAAGGAAATCCAGGTAATGCTTAGTAGCAGTTTGTGAAAGCTGTGGTTCCAACCAGGAGCAGAGCTGTAACGAGACCTACTGACCAAATTGTGCGGGTAGGGGAGGGAGCGGCGGCGGCGGCGGAGTTGAACAATCCAGTTCGGCTGCCGGAGTTTCCTGGGGGTGATAGGCCAATGATGGTTCCAGGTGGAGGCGGTGGGGGAGTAGTAGCTTCGGGCACTTGCTGTGGTGGCGGTGATCCTAGTGGCATTTGAGGAATCAGGTTAGTGTATGCCTCAAATCCTTCGATTGGAGTTGTAAAGGGTCTAACTGTTACCTAGAAACAGGGGGGGAGGAGGAGAAGCTGTGGGAGATAAAGGCGATCCATTTGGCGTAGGTCCTGTGATTTTTTGTAATTGAAGAATGAGGCGAGTTAAGGAATTGTGATTGTAAGCGGTAGATATATGTTTACCTTCAACCCGGTTTGGAGCAGGGGCTACGGCTGGTGGAGTTGCCGCTGACACATTGTGATACTAAGGTGATTGATTGAAGAGATGAAAAGGCAAAGATAAACAAAAAAGATATATTTATAAATCTCACCTTTGCATTGAAGTGGAACTCCAGAGGTGTTGCAAGCCTGAGGGAGGGAAATGGCGAGATTCTGGTTAATGGGTACCACCTGGGAGAGAATGTTGTTGCTGAGGATCTGGCAAATGCATTCTGTGCCATTGCTCATCAGTGACTTGAGAGAATTGCAACAGCTTTGGCTTGGTCTAACGGATGTCCCGTTCGTTGTGTTGCTGGTGACAAAATTCATACAAGGAGCGAATGCTGTGATCATCGAAGTGCTGCAGGGGAATATGGGTAGGATCTGGGACTGGACTCTGTTGGGGCGAAGAGGAGGAGAAGGGATGAAACTGCTATAGCTAGGAAGAGTAACTTTGAGGCCATTTTCTGGTTGGGAAAATACAAGGTTTCTTAACAGGGAAATGAAAATGAAACGGGGTTTTATAGATGGGAAATCTAAGAGTTGACAAGAGCAGATTGAGTTGATTAGCAGAATTGGGTTATTCTGGATGAACTACTTAACCTAACTTGTGGAAAGAAAAGCCCAAGCCAGAAAGTTAGGACGAAGTTGTTGAACCTCCTCGGGATTTTTCATTACTTAAACCCCACAAAGTAACGCCCATAAAAATGTCTCCTTTCACTTTCCTTCAACACAAACCACCTGAAAAATGTTGCATCAACACTTCACACTGGCGGCCATTGCCGTGATCCTCATTCCCAACATGTGGACTGGTGTTGCATCTCAGGCCAACGGCTGCAGAAGCATCATCAGTAGCATGTCATCGTGCCTGAGCTACAACTCGTCCATGGTGAGCGATTCCTGCTGCACCGAGCTCGTCTCGGTAATCACTTTAGAGCCACAGTGCCTCTGCCAGGTACAAAGCTATGGAGGATCCAACTTTGCCATGAGCCAAGAGGTTCAGGCTTTGGCCAGTGCCTGCGGTGTTGATGTTCCAAGTTTCAGTGACTGCCCGCGTAAGGCTCTTCCTTTCAAGTCGTCTTAGTTCTACTGTGGAACCCAAAAAGAAAAAGCTAATCTTGAAAATGTGTCAACACAACGCAGGTGGAAGTGGAATAAGACCACCGGCTTTCGGGATGCTATCAGATGCTTCTGGTATCAAGCTGAACACTTACACTGCGCTCGGCATCTTCTTCATCGGAATACCTGCGGCAATTTTCTGACATGGCGTGACTGGAAACACTAATCTTCTTATTTAGTGTACAGATTGTAATATGATTGGTTTCATTCGAGTCTTATGTTCTACAAGTTGAATTCTTAAGTAGAATCCAATCATTGTTCTCCCGTTCAAGACCAAAACAATCCGTTGTCGGATTAGGTACACGCAGTCGACCGGAATTTGCCTGCACGACTATTTGTATGTGTCGTGCCGCCACGTGTAAATTGAAGTGTTAAGGTGTCGAGCTCTGCCGCTAGCCACGTATTCCTTCGACGTTCTTGAAAAATCTTTAGCAGTCAACAGAGCATTCGTTTATAAAGCGAAGGGTTGCAGAAAAACGAGTTGTCGAACTCTTGATACTTCAACTGAGAGACGTCATGAGCCAAGAACAGCCGACGAGTTCGCCGGAAGGGACCAAGCAACAGGAACCCATCAAATATGGTGACGTTTTCGATGTGTCTGGGGAGCTTGCGGAGAAGCCGATTGCCCCTAAAGATGCCGCAATGATGCAGGCAGCTGAGGCCAAAGTTTTGGGGAAAACTGAGAAAGGCGGAACAGCCGCCGTGATGCAGTCTGCGGCAAATCTTAATGAAAACGTTGGCGCCGTTAGCCACCACGAGGTCACCGATATTGCAGGTTCTGAAGGTGTTGCCGTCACCGAGATCGATATCCCCGGGACCAAAATAATCATGAAATCCGTTGGCGGGCAGGTTGTGGAGCAGTATGCTGAACCTGCGGATTCAGGGGAAGCGCCTCAGGCTGCTATAACGATCGGCGAAGCACTGGAATCACTGGCGATCACCGCCGGAGACAGGGCGGTGGACCATGGTGACGCCGCTGCAATTCATGCTGCGGAAAGCATGGCAACCGGATCCGACGCCGTGTCTCCCGGCGGGTTATCGGCATCGGCCATGTCTGCCGCTGCGTTCAACGATGAGGTGTTGAGGAATGAAGAAAAAGTGAAGCTCAGCGGCGTGTTGACAGTAATATATATCTTCCACACTACAAAACAGTCATCCAGAACTGCGATTAATGTTTTGAGTTCGTGGTAACATGTCATTTGTGCGTAACAGGGGGCGGCGGGTATTATGCCGGCGGACAAGGTGGTGACGATGGCCGACGCGGAAGAGGTAGCAGAGGCGGAGAAGATGGGCGATCGGAAAATGGGAGTCCACCCCGGCGGCGTGGCAGCGTCCATCGCAGCCGCCGCCATGATCAACGAGGGCAGGGCGCCAGGGTCTTGATTGCAACCCCAGTTTGTGTACTGTAGCATAAATAAATCCACAAATAAAATGACTTTTAACTTAATATTGAACCCCATTCAATATTTTTTATAAAAAAATTAAGAATTACAGATATTAAATTTAATAATTGAAGGGCCGGGCCAAAGGTATTATGAGTGGAAGGTTAATATAAAAATATTTTATATAGAAAAATAATTTCTAATTTTATATGAGGTATTTTTCATAAAAAATAAAACGTAAAATGGTGATTATTGAATATACAAAAACAAGAATTTAATGGAAAGTTAACATTGGACACCGCACTTCCGCCCCCTCGAAACTCAGAGTTCTTTATTTTTATAATATTTTAAAACTCAATTCAATGGATTCAATCTAATTGATACTGTTTAAAGTTTAGTAATATATTTTTTCTCTTTTCATGCAAACCCAGAAAATATTTTGAAAAAAAAAGGGTTGTATTAAAAAAGAAATGGATCTAAATAAAGGGGCACGTGCCCTAATTTGGGTGCAGTTGTTGCCTAAAAAAGAAGGGGGCTAATTAAATCCAATAAAAAAGATATATTTGCTTCATTTATTAAGCGTCAAGAACACAACAATCTGATTATAGCAATAATGTCGACATCCAACGGCATGCAGAAACAATGACCAGATGGATTAGAACAAAACACTTTTAAATTTTATGCACCCACCGGGGGTCAGTGTCCACCCCCGAATCCTCCTCCTAAACCGCCGCCGCCGCCGCCGCCGCCGAATCCTCCTCCAAAGCCACCACCTGCACCTCCTCCAAGGCCACCGCCGGCTCCTCCTCCAAAGCCGGGACCTGCGCCTCCTCCAAAGCCGGGACCTGCACCTCCAAGACCACCGCCGGCAGGGCCTCCTAGACCACCCCGCCAATGCCGCCACCGAGGCCACCACCATTTCCAAAACCGCCCTCATTCCCTAGTCCACCTTTGATGTCGAGTGAGGACGAATATGAGATAAACCAGCAGCAAACTGTGAGAAATGTGGAGGACCCAGAACAGGAAAATACGAATGTGTTGAGAGATAACGGGAGGAAGAAGAAGAAGGTCTGTCAGCAACTCGGACTGATTATACTGGACAGCAAGATCAGAAGATGGGCCACCAACAAAGATCTTGCTACTCATCCACTTCAAGAAAATGGCCCAACATGATGATATGGCCCAACGTGCTGAAGTCAATATTGTTGGAAGTCGTAGTGAGCAACGGCTAATCCCTAGAAGTAGGCGACCGTTGCTAAAGAACTATAAATATGTGTACTCTTGCATAACATTACAAAAAATATCTGTTCTACAACCCTCACACATCGATATAAACTGCTATCATGGTGAACCCGACGTGAAACAAGCAGCTCAACATTGCTATCCTTCCAAACACGGTTTGCCACTCAAACACTACATCTAAAGGCTTCTTACCTTACTCTATATTCTATCGCAGGTTCTCAAAAGAGTGTCATCATGACTGTAACAAACATATTACCTCCCATTTTTGACGGAAAGGAATACGATATTTGGGCGCCAAAAATGGAGATATATCTCCAACTTCATGGGCTCTGGAAAATAATAGCCACTGATCCAGTTTTTGAAGGAACACCTGAAGAAAAAACTGCAGCTGAAAAAGCTTATAGAGACAAAGAAATTCAGGCTGCAGCTGTGCTAGCCACAGCAGTGGTTGGAGATGCTTACAGGTGTATAACTCGAAGGTCTCCAAGAGAGGCGTGGCTTATGCTCGAGAAAACCTTTGAAGAAACAAAGGAAGACAAGCACAGGGAGATACAGAAACTATGGAATGAAGTTTACAACTTCAAAATTAGAGATGGCGAGGTAGCCACCAATGCAGAACAACTTCTCAAAAACCTGGAAAAACTAAAGCGCCTTGGAGAAGAAGTTGACTCCCGTGAAGAGCGCAAGCTTAAGGCCAGGATCATTCATAGTGCTCCGGCAGATTATGATGCTGTCGTTGAATCCTTGGAAGCAACCGGATTTCTAGAAACTCTGAGTCTGCAGCAACTGCTCCAACACTTCAAAAATGTGGACAGCAGACGTAAATCTCGCAATGAAGAAAATCTATTAGAAGCTGCCTTCAAAGCATCACTTACTATAGCAGGTCCTAAAGGAGAAAATGGGACACAACAATATTCTGCACCAAGTTTCCTACCTGTCAAGAAAGAGAAAAAGGGGCCACATCCTCCTTGCCCATATTGCGCACAGAAAAACCACATTCCAACGAACTGTTTTTGGCATCCTGAGGCTCATTGCGCAATCTGTTCAACCAAAGGCCATGTGGAGCGTGTGTGTCCCACCAAGAAATCATATGCCTCTACTTATGTTGTTGCTGCATCTTCTGAACATTCAAAAAACAAATCAATTCATGTATCTCCTGATGATTCAAATATGAAAGTGAAGTCTTCAGTTTATATCTTGTGCAGCAAGACTACTCTCTCTGATTTCACTGATCTACGACACAACACAATCTGGTTCATTGATTGCGCCTGCAGTAATCACTTGACCAACAACAAGTCTATATTCACAACATATACCCCAATATCAGGAAAAACTCTCACCATTGCTGATGGAACGCTCATTGCAGTTGAAGGTGTTGGATCAATCTGTCTGGAAACTGAACAAAAACTCATCAAGATTACTAATGTATTCTATGTACCAAAGGCTTCTCACAACTTACTGAGTGCAGGACAACTAGCAGAATGTGGATATGAGTTGAATATAGAGAACAATATGTGCTTGTTGAAGGATTATGCTCACAATATTGTACTAAAAGTGCCCATGGTAAATCGCCTCTTTCCAGTTAACTGCATGACAACTAATAGTAATTTCTGTCTTGCAGCTGTAAATACCTCTTTCCTATGGCACAAAAGATTAGGTCACTATCATGCAAGCCAACTCAGAACAGCGCAAACCCAAGGAGTTATACATGGCGTACCTCAATTAAAGGACTGGAATTTCCCGTGCAGCACCTGTCTATTTGGGAAAATGCACAAGAAGCCATTCAAGAATCGTACTGAAGTATCCGACTCTAAACTACAGCTAGTAGTCTCTGACGTATGCGGACCTATGCATGTTGAGACACCTGGTGGAAAGAAATTCTATGTCCTATTTATTGATGACTACACCAAGCATATGTGGGTATATTTTCTTAAGCAAAAGTCTGAAGTGACTAAATACTTCAAGCAGTTCAAGATGATGGCAGAATTACAAAGCAATTGTAGAATACTTACTTTGCATTCAGACAATGGCGGGGAATACAAATCATCCGAACTCCGAGACATCTGCAATGCAAGTGGTATAGTTCATCGGTTTACCGTTCCATATACCCTCAACAAAATGGTGTTTGTGAAAGGAAAAATCAAACGATTATGAATATGGCTCGTTGCTTGTTATTGGAACACAACTTACCATTGCGCTTTTGGGGAGAAGCTGTTAACACAGCGGTATTCCTATTAAATCGACTTCCCACCAAAGGAATACCTGAAGGAAAAACTCCACATGAACTGTGGTATGGAAAAGTCCCAGATCTACAGAATCTGAAAATCTTCGGATCCCTCTGCTATGTCCATATATCTAAAGAAAAACGCAGAAAGTTAGAGAATCATGCTCAAATGGGGGTCTTTATGGGATATTCGGACTCCTCTCAAATTTACAGAATATTTATTCCATCCAAACAATGTATAGAAGTTCAAAGATGTGCTGATGTTGTGGTTGAAGAAAGTCTGACCTATGACTGGCATAATATCTCTTCTACTCCTGAAAACGAAGCTGAATATTCCAGAGACATGCAACTCCTATTTCCTATCAATGCATCTGAAAATCTTACTGAAATGCACGAAGAGAATCTTGTCAATGAACTTCCTGAAACTAATACCACTATTACGAATAATTCCAATCTTGTTGGTGCAGAAACAGAGGACAACAATTATTTCAGACATCACTCAGAAAGGAATCAAGACATGCAAAGTAATGATCATATGCCATATCCTACTTCGTCGCAACAGCCTCAACATGGAGAAAGCAGAGAATCAGAATATCAATTCTCTTCATTACAAGAACAGGAGGAAAATACATCTCACTTCCAAAACTCTGAGCAAATTATATCTGAAAGACATGATAACACAGAAAATATCTCAGAAGATTCAGCAAACAACTACAATTCCTATACACATCACTTTATGCTGCAGTCAGCCGATCATCTCATAGATGAAGAGCCTGCTAGAGGTTACTGTCCTCTTACTGAAGTCTATGACAGATCGCTTATGATTTGTGAACCTACCTCTCCTTCGAAGCTCTCAATGATCCTGCATGGAAAACCTCAATGGATAATGAGTTACAGGCCATAGCAGAGCATCAAGTGTGGACAGCGGTGGATAAACCTCTCAATATTAAACCGTTGGGATTAAAATGGATTTATCGCACAAAGCTAAATCCAGACGGCTCAGTAAATAAGTTAAAGTCTAGGCTGGTTGCAAAAGGATATCTTCAAAAGGAAGGTATAGACTACTGGGAGACTTTCGCACCGGTAGCTCGTCTGGATACAATAAAATTGATTATCGCATTAGCCGCCAGTCAAGGTTGGATCCTGCACCATTTAGACATAAAGAATGCGTTTCTGAATGGAGACTTGAAAGAAGACATATATGTTGAAAATCCTCCCGGTTTTACACTAAAGGATGGCTCAAATAAGGTGTTAAAACTCCAAAAGGCTCTCTACGGGCTTAAACAAGCGCCCAAGGAATGGTATTCAACCATAGATTCATACTTTGGTCAAATGGGTTATATCAGAAGCAAGAACGACCCTACTCTATACACCCTCAACAATCAAACTGGAAAGGTCATCATATCTTTATACGTTGATGACATCTTACTAACAGGAAATAACGAGACATTGATAGCAGATCAAAAATCAAGGCTCAAACAACGGTTCGAATTGACTGATCTAGGGCCAGCAAGATATATTCTTGGACTAGAGATAATACAAGATCCCAATTTTATATTTCTCAGCCAGCAAAAATACACTGAAGACTTACTAAAAAAATTTGGGATGGACAATGCAAAAGAAGCAACTACGCCTTTCACTCCATACCTGAAGAACAAGGCAAACAACTATCTGAAAGAATTAAATTCTGCCGATTCAGGGCCACAAGATCCTCAAGAAAATTCAGTGAACATACGAGAATATCAGAAGACTGTTGGTGCCCTACTATACCTCACCTCAACTCGACCGGACATTACATTCGCTGTAACGTTTCTATCCAGGTTTATGCATCACCCTCTTGCTTTACACCTTAGAATAGCTAAACAAATATTCAAATATCTGAATGCTACAAAAACTATGGGTTTATACTTCAAAAGGCATACTGACCTATCTCTTCAAGGGTTCGTAGACTCTGATTTCGCAGGTGACGAATCTGATCTTAAATCCACCACTGGTTATTTGTTTACTCTGGGCTCTGCTGCATTTGCTTGGAACAGCAGAAAACAGACCTTAGTAGCTCAATCCTCAGCCGAAGCAGAATACATGGCTGGAGCTTGTGCTGCAAATCACGCTCAATGGCTCCTGAAATTATGTGAAGATTTACAGATCAAGATTAACAAGCCACTCATTCTGAAAATTGACAGCAAATCAGCCATAAGTATAGCTCAAAATCCGGTCATGTTTGGGAAGACGAAGCATATCAAAATCAAATACCATGTTCTTAGGGAATACATCAAAGAAGGAAGCATAAAATTGGAGTATTTACCATCAGAAAGACAAGCCGCAGACATTCTCACCAAAGCCCTCTTTCCAAGTCATTTCTCTCAAATCCGTGAGCTATTAGGGCTGCGCAGAAATCCCTTGATTACTGCTGCCTCATCTCATGTTCTTCCTCAAGGAGGAATGATGTCGAGTGAGGACGAATATGAGATAAACCAGCAGCAAACTGTGAGAAATGTGGAGGACCCAGAACAGGAAAATACGAATGTGTTGAGAGATAACGGGAGGAAGAAGAAGAAGGTCTGTCAGCAACTCGGACTGATTATACTGGACAGCAAGATCAGAAGATGGGCCACCAACAAAGATCTTGCTACTCATCCACTTCAAGAAAATGGCCCAACATGATGATATGGCCCAACGTGCTGAAGTCAATATTGTTGGAAGTCGTAGTGAGCAACGGCTAATCCCTAGAAGTAGGCGACCGTTGCTAAAGAACTATAAATATGTGTACTCTTGCATAACATTACAAAAAATATCTGTTCTACAACCCTCACACATCGATATAAACTGCTATCAACCTTCACCGCCCAATCCACCACTCCCACCGAAACCTCCAATGCCTCCGCCTACGCCGACGCCGCCGCCAATCCCTCCACCAATGCCTGGCTTCGGGAAGGGCTTAGGGATTGGCTTGATAAACGGCTTCGGGAAGGGCTTCGGAAACGGTTTACCGTAACCAACTCCACCACCTAACCCACCGCCTCCGCCAAAGCCACCGCCGCCGCCGAGAAAAGGCTTTGGTACCGGTTTGGGAAATGGCTTTACAAACGGCTTAGGAATCGGCTTGACAAACGGCTTCGGAAATGGCTTCTGAAAACCACCCCAATACCGCCGCCGCCTCCGTAGCCACCGCCCAGACCCCCACTGCCTCCATAGCCACCCCTGGAACGCCGCCGCCTCCGTAGCCGCCACCCAGACCACCACCGCCTCCGTAGCCACCACCGAGGCCACCGCCCGCCCCGATCAAGGGCTTAGGAAGGGGCTTAAGAAACGGCTTAGGAAGGGGCTTAGGAAAAGGCTTAAGAAAGGGCTTAGGAAACAGAAGTGGTTTTGGTGGCAAGAATTTCTCATCAGACACTTGATCTCCACCCCATTCTTCTCCCCCAAAACGGCAACCAGCGAGAGCAGTAAAATGAAGACCAGAAGAAGCCTAGAAACACACCCCATGTTGCCTCACTTAGAACGCCAACTTCATTCAAATGCTATTTATAAAAGAAGATGAAGAAGAAGAAGTAACTCGGGCAGCGATCAGATCACATGGTAGTCCCCCACACTTCAACTGTCTCCGCCTATCAAGAATGAGTGCATTTACTTCATCTCACCCACCCAAAATCACCTCCATCCACAATGCAACATAAGTCCAGCTCTGAGTTTCCTCATTTAGACACAACCCCGCAACCCCATTTCACATCCTTTTCTTCTAACACACCAGAGTTTAAGAACTGAGTCATCTTCTTGAAACAATCAATTTCAAGAATCAAGAGATCATTAGCAGTTATCTTGCGTTTCTGGGAATCATCATTCCATGTCCAAGAGAGAGTAAAGTTGTGGTTGGATGGAAGGGGGTGATGCCATTGCCTCATGCCTCCCATTAATGCGCCTACTCCACGCCACAACATGATTGGATGAATTATTAATTCCAGAGTTTAAAATCCACTTTTTTCATTTTTACATCAAAAAAGAAAAGTCTAAGTTATTTCTCATACATAATTCAGGGGGGCCCCCGCCCCCGCCCCCGCCCCCTTACACATTATACTTGTTTGAGATGCACCCAGTTATTACTTTGGAGTTATGAAGCCAGCAGTACACAAGCACTGAATGATGCATGTTAAATTAGGGTTTGATTCCCAGTCTTATTCCCTAATTTGAACTACACTTGTGTAAATAACTCCTCACAGAAGTCAACCCCCTTCCTGCAGCTGCTCCATTTTAACTCCTCCGGTCATCAGTTCGTACAGTCGGGGAAAAAAACTCCGAGGAGTCCAGTCCATGTGGGTGGGCAAAGTGGATTGCAGACGGGGGGGTCCTCGTCGCTGTGGGACTGCCAACCTGACTACTCACTGCTGCAGGACAGTGCATCTCCATGAAATAATAAAAAAGGCGTAGGGAGGGGGGGGGGGGGGGGGCAATCAATTTTCACCACGTGAATTATGGTGTGCTGTGCACCTTCCTTTTCACTATTTCATTAAACAAACACTTGAGTGTTTCTCGTCCTTCATTGTTGCTGACTCCTCTGCTCCGATTCGGAATTGCGGAGGAGGAGGAGGAGGAGCGGAGGCAAGTTGATGAAAAGGTTGGCGCTTTCAGGTGAAGGGAGATGAATGAAGCACGAGGAGAGCGGTGTAAAGCCAGACAGACAGCCGGACGGACAGCAGCCATAGCAGCAAGCTGTCCCATTAATCCCACTGCTGCTAGTGTCGGGCAACGCCTATCTGTCCGCCCCTCCGACTCCGAGTCCATGTTAACCTGCCCCCAGGGCTGCTCTGCGGATCATCGACCTGGATCGGGGATCGGGTCCATGTCCTGAGAACCAAACAAATCGGCGTGCGCGGTGCGGTTATTACTGGAATTATGCAGCAAAATGATTTGTGGGATGCAGCAGTAGCATGGGCACCTACCTAAGTGAATATTCCAGCAGCCTCGGCTCCTCCACTACCGGATCGTCATTCCCCCCTAGACGGAATCTTGGTTCAGATGCAAAACGTCAACAGTTTGGAATTCTTGACATTGCATGTTCCAATATGCATGCTATTACAATAAAAAAGATACTACAACAAAATTTGAAATTGAAATAATCACATATATAAGAAATTATAGATTAATAATAATATGTTGAATCTAATTTTTTTTAATATAATTATTCACATTTATTATATACTTGAAATTTACATATAGTACGTTGTCTAATTTCAATTATAGTTTATCAGGGGCAAACAAAACATCTATGTAAACTTATATATTTGATTTTTTGAAATTATTAAAGAAAATATAATTTATAATTTATGAGATATCAATACAAGTCATCTTGTACGTAGCACTCTGTGATATTTGAAATCGAAGTAATAACAAATGCTTTCTACAAACTGGATGCTCCATCAATAAAAATATTAAAAAAAAATATATGATTACGAGGAATCAATATCTATGCAGTATTAAATTGATATGAATAAATAATTCATTCGTTTCATATTTTATAAAATTGTATAACATAAATATATTATTCTAAATTTTATAACTATAATTTTAACATAATATAATAAAAAAATATGTTATGATTTAGTTATTATTTAAATAAAAAAATATTTAACGATACAAAATTTTTGAAATCTACCATCATTTTAAAACTTATTTATTTTTTGTTTTCAATATATTCAATTACTGAGAAAAAAAATAAAAAGGACGATTCCATTTCCTGAAGAAAGGAATGGTACAAAACTTGCATTTGCGTCCTGAAGGAATGAATATTCGAAACCCTCCCTGGTAATGAAAGAAGCAGCATCGGGAAGTATGAAACCAAAAGGAAGAAGCGAAGAAGTAGCATATCTGAGAGGAGAAGATGCTGGACTGGGCGCCGATCCTGATGGGTTTGGTTCTCTTCGTCCTGATGTCGCCGGGAGTGGTGTTTCTGCTTCCGGGGAACTCCAAGCGGGTGGAGCTCGGGACTTTCACGACGAACGGGAAGGCTGTCATCCTCCACACTCTGCTCTATTTTGCGACCTACACCATTTTGATAATGGCTCTCCGTGTCCGGATCTACTTCGGTTAGCCTGCCCAGGAACAACACTGCTGCTACGCGTAGCTGCTCTTCTTGTATTTGCATTTGGATCTGCATTGTATTCATTCAAATGGGCCTTGTAACGAATAATTCCCAAGTAGTCGTTTCTGCAACTTAATCCCATGGATACATTTACTCATTGTACCATTATCAACTTCATAAAAGTGCACCTTGTATTAGAATAAATAATCTTAGATGGATATTTAAAAGTGAAAATAAATTACAGATCATAAAATATTATATTTTTTTATGTGATTTACATTTATTATGTACTTGAAATTCACTTTTAGTTTCAATATGATACAATTTGCATGGTCAAGATAAGTTTAATATTTTTATGAGTTTGAATTAAAAAAACAAGAAATTGCAGTAAGGTTAAGTAATAAAAATTAGATTAAATTATGATTTAAGTATTGTTTAAAATCACAAAAAAAGTATTAAGATCAATTCTACTTGAGAATAGATATTAAAATAAACAATAATACATTAAAATTTAAAAATAAAATAATTAAATATATAAAAAAATTGTATATCATTAGAAATTGATTAAAACTAATCTTTTCTGATATGATCTGCATTTTTTATATAACTAGACTTCACATGTACTCGTACGATTTATCATATTCTTAGGGCATGTTTGGTACAAGAGATTATATAATGAGAGTTATGGATTATTTGTGATTGATGTATATTAAGTATAATATTGTATATCATTAGAAATTAATTGAACTTAATCTTTTTTGATATCATCTATATTTCTTATATAATTTGAATTCACGTATGCCTGTACAATTTATCATATATTCTTAATTTCAACACCTTGAATCTCCCAACTTATGAGAATAGAGCACAGTGTGTCAATCTTGACGTTGAGCCTTTTTTTGGGCCTATTTAAAACTGGAATCCTCGGCCAACCAGGTCCAACTCTAGGTCCACTTGGGGTGCCCGCCAGAAGGTTTAAAACGAATGAAATAAGTGCTACTGCCGACGTGTATAAACAGGGTATCAGAGACAGTTGAAATGGCTTGAAGAAGAGAGGCGGGCACGCTCTGTTTTCTCGAGGGAAACTGCTCTCTCTGTCTGTCTCTAGATTCCTTCTCAAGAGCCACTTCATTTTCATCCGATGGGAAATGATAAAGCACAGGACGAAAGCAAAGTTTTCTCTGTTCTCCGCCTTCTCAAGAGCCAATTTCCCCTCACCCTCAAACAAGTTTGTTTTCCTACTGCTTCCACTTTCACTGTAAGAGCTCACTCTTTGAATTCCTCTGCACCAGGAGAAGTTTTGCAACAATGCTTGCATCCAGAGGTTTCTCACGCTGAAAGGATACAACGTCAAAAAAGCAGCCAAGCAACTCAGAAACTGTCTTCAATGGAGAGACTCCATTTCAGCTGGTAAAACATTGTTCCTTTGTTTTTTTTCTCTCAAAGTGCTACCTCTTTTTCCTCCTCCTTTCGGGGCTTTTTGGAAGACTTCTCATTTCCCTTTCCTTGTCACTTTCTGCATCATCATCGCGTTCTGGAATCTTATTTTTTTTTCAATAAGCTTTCAACAGAAAGATGGAGCTTTCGTCTTAAAAGTAACTAAAGATGTTGACTTTCAATGTGGGGTGTTGTGCAATTTCGTAGACAGTTTGATGGTGAATCAATTCTTGGGAGAGGTCGTTGATGGAGTTGCTTATGTTGCTGGGCATGACGCTGACTCCAGACCTGTAGTTGTAAGTAAACTAACTCATGTAATGTCACTACCCTCCCTGTCTTTCTTTATCTTTGTTGATTTTCAAACTGTGTTTTGCTACCTCTCCTGCTAGATATTGAAAATCAAACAAGACTACCCCAAATCAAAGTAAGTACAAAACATTATGCTATACACTTCAAATCCTTACATATTCATCATGGAAAAACAATCATGTCTCAGGGTGACCAGACTAGTGGTGTTTACTCTTGAAGCGGCGGTTCGAACAATGCCCAAAAACGTCGATCAATTCGTCCTCCTATTCGACGCCAGTAAGATCACACTCTTTAGTTACTCTTGTATTCTTCATCCATAGGTGTTTTTAGTCCAGTCAGTGTGTGTCTGACGGACATTTTGAATGTGTAAGCATAGAAAAGTAGGATGGACAGTTCTCAAAGTAAGGCTGCACAGCAACCTTTCTTTCAACATATGTGTGAAGCATGCGCAGAAACCGCATAAGATTATGATGATTTACCAGAAGGAATTTGAAGTGGATGATGAAGTATTTGCAGGCTTTTTCAGATCAGGATCAGCTTTCATGAATGTGGTGTTGGT
This sequence comes from Utricularia gibba, assembly GCA_002189035.1. Taxonomy (NCBI): domain Eukaryota; kingdom Viridiplantae; phylum Streptophyta; class Magnoliopsida; order Lamiales; family Lentibulariaceae; genus Utricularia; species Utricularia gibba. Next base: position 10,653 of record NEEC01000173.1, on the reverse strand, counting down.
ACCGACACTAAAAATGGTTGCCGATTACTACCCTTGTCGGCTTCACAAAGCCTTTGTCATCGACCCTCCCTCCTTGTTTCCTTTCCTTTGGAAGGTAGTGAGGTGATGATGAGTTGAGGTGAATCTGGTGATTCAGAACGAATTCTAATCTTCTTCGAATGTTCTTAGGGAATGAGGCCGTTTCTAGAGCTTTCCAGGGACACCCATTTGGTGTGGCCGGAGGACTACCAGGAGGAGGAGGAGGATCCGGGACTGGGATCCTCTTTCAGGGCGGCGACGGTGTCCAAATCGTCAAGGTTTTCGGTCACCGTGTCCCCTCATTTGGACACCTTGAAGCCGTGGTGCTTGTCTTTCACCGACGCGAAATCCGCGGGTCCGAATCTCAACCCCAGGTCGCTTTCTTTCGCATCTCCCGGAGGTGGCAGGGACGTCATCAGGACCCGGAGTCCCCACGCGGCCGCTGGAAAGGCGACCCCCAAGGCGTGGACACCGCTGCCGGGATTCCTACAGTCGCCGGCGGCGACGCTGCTCCGCCGTGGCGAAGGAAACCGAGAACTGTTCCGTCCCTACCTGAAGTTCCACCGGAGGCCGTACGACGAGACGTGGTACCGATCCAAGATCCAATGAACTGCCCGCCCATATATCTAGGGCATGTATTTGGGCCCCCGATATTAAATTAATTAACAATTTTATTTAAAATTAATTAACCCATTTTTGTTATGTTTTTCTGTTCATTAAATTTTATTCTCCATAATTGGAGTTAAATGCACTTACAGTTCCCAACATGATTTGGAATAAATGATCTCCAGCAACAACCCACCCGGGCCCACATCCCATATTATATCGAACTTTATTATTATTATCAGTACTATAATTGGCCAGATCCACATCTTTTTATTTATTTTTTAAAAAATGAATAACCTAAAATCGCGGTAAAAAAGTTAAAAAAATAACCTTAAAGGTTGGGTAAATACTGAGGAGTTTTTTTTTTTTTTGGTTTGGAGGAGACAGAAGAGTAGTAAAAAGAAGAAGCAAAGGCAATAATGGTACAGAATCAAAGGGCTCCGAGATGGAAACCGTAGCAGGGAGAAGCTTTGGAGTTGGAGTTAAAGCATGTGACGATTGCTTTCTTTTTTCTTTCTCTGTTGACGAAGCAAAGCTGATAGTGATAATTCAAACGCCAGTCTCTTGTCGGGGTCTTTGTAATAAACAAAGAAATCACTTGTCTGTCATTTTTTTATTTTCATATTCTTCTTCTGCTTGACTGAAATTTACGGCACCCACTCCCCACCTCACGGGCTGTTGCTTCGGGACTCAATTTTCGGATTGGGTAGTGGGTAGTTGTGGCGGAAATCGATTTTCGGATTGGAAAATCACGTTTCTTGGAGTTTTAGTTTCAGATTTTTCATTTTTGCAAGTTTTGAGGATCTGGGGGTGTTGAAAGATGAGGGATTTCCCTTCGTGCTTTGGTGAGAACGGGGTTCAGGTGTCTGATACGTCTTGTTCAACTGTTGGGGCGACTAAGTCCTCTCAGAATTCAGTTACCTGTGTGTTTAGGTGCAAACTGCTTGCCAAATCTTGCTTAATCAGCGTTATATGGAGTAGAAACTTGATGGGTCAATGTGTTAGTGTTGAAATTCAAGATTCCTCGCATCGTTGTATTTTCAGAGTTGATGTAAAGCCTTCGTTGTTCTCCAAACGGAAGGGGTCAAAGTTCTTGGAAGTTAGTTCAACGAAGGTTGAAATCTTTTGGGATCTTTCTGGTGCCAAATTCGGATCCGGACCAGAGCCACTGGAAGGCTATTACATAGCAGTTGTCTCTAAGCAAGAGATGGTTTTGCTTGTAGGGAATCTGAGGAGAGAAGCATTCAAGAAAACAGGTGCTCTTTCCTTGCTCCCCGACACCCAATTCATTTCGAAGAAGGAACATATTTCTGGTAAAAAGGTATACTCCACCAAGGCTCAGTTTTGTGAAAATGGGGAGTACCATGATCTGAGAATCGAGTGTGACACAACCACAAGCCGACACCCCAACCTTTCCATTCGAATAGATGCGAAAACGGTCATCCAGATCGATCATCTACACTGGAAGTTTCGTGGCAACTGCCCTATCAACATCGATGGGCTCCCTGTTGAAGTGTTCTGGGATGTTCACAACTGGTTATTTGGACCTGGTTTAGGAAATGCTGTTTTTCTTTTTCATACGAGTTTGTCTGCACACAAGATGTGGAACAGTCAACCGATTGATGATGCCTCATCGGCGGCATTGTCATGGAGCTGCTCTCAGACCATTGGGGAATCTAAACTCTCAGGTTTGGGGTTCTCCTTGATCTTGTATGCTTGGAAGTTAGAATAGATGTTTTGGATTGAGGACAAGCCTGTTATGATTGTTGATTTGTCATTCTATATTCAGTTTATGTATACAGACAGATGACTGAAATGCTTGTGAGAAAGCCAAGGTGACACTAAGAGCCTTCCTTCATCTTTGTCTTGGCCATTTCTATGGCCATTTGTCAAGTTTTTCGTATCTTGAAATGCGTTGTTTGAAGACTGATATAACCGCCAATGGTTTGAGTGCACTTTTTACATGAAACCAAGATCCTTATAAATGTTGTTGCAGCATCAAATTCATAGGTACAATCGCAAACATTAGGCAATATGATGACAACAAAAAGAATTAATCAAACAACAGAGTTGGAACTGCAATCACAGACATGACACAGAAGCAAAAGACGAAAGGGGGGAAAGGATCTGATTGAAATCTCAGATGGAAATGCTGTTTGGTATTCCTTTGGTGATCAAACCTCCGCCTTGACTGGTCCCAGAGGCGTTGGGAAACAGCAGCATGTAATCCACCTTCACTGGCCCAGAACGGTTCTTAAGACTGGAATCCTTGTTCCTTTGCAGGATCCTTTCTTCAATCTCCACCAGAACGGATGAAAACCTCTCAAATGCCTGCAATGACCTTCTGTCGTCAGTCCATTGAGCACTGTCTCTCTGTCCCAAATAGATCTCATCTGCCGAGTGCCTTGACAAGATTTCGATCAAAGAAACTCCAAGAAGTGTCTGAAACTGTGCTGTTATTGTCTTGAAGAATGCTGCGTCAGGATTTTGCTCAAGTTCTGCGTACTCAGGAGTTCCCTTCTTCGGCATGAATCTCCGGCTCACCGTTGGCCTGTTAGGTAGATATCCTGCATAGGGATATTGTCCAAAGTTTACAGCAGCATGGAGTGCTGAGGCTATCCATATGATGATGGTGCATGACTGCACTAGCTCCTCTCTGGTGTGCATTTTTGGCCACCATGTCTGGTCCTTGAGATCACCATGGCCTACTTCACGAACCTCCTTCCACCAAGCTTGGAGCTCGGAGTCAGCTGCGACCTTTTCATCTGTTGGGTAGAAGATGCAGCAATATTCTTTAACCCATGATTCAATTGCTGACCATATTTCTAGTCCATCCACAGCATATGGGTAGTCCTCGATCATGAGCTGAAGACCATGGGGCTTGTTTTCAGCTTTAACAGCCATCCCTCTGCGGTTGGCAGCAAATACATTATCAGACAAGTGAGCTTTTGTGCAATGAATTCAAAGTTGTGAAATCACTGACCTTTTGATGAGATCTTGCGGAAGTGCCTGATCGTTGAAGTTCCAGCTTTTATAAACTGCAGAAGACATTTCCATCGCGTACTTCCCAGGGAAAACAGTGTTCTCCAGTACACCTCCCGCGTTTATGAGAATCTGGCGAGCCAAGGCATTTATGTACATGGTGTCGCGGAAGTGGGGATGAAGAAGCTTGTGTATGGGATGCACCACGCTCAGTTGCCTATGTGTTGCGATCAGGAATGGCTCAATGACAGCATGGGTGTTCACGAAGTGGCTGATGAGTTGATGGTACCCAGAATCATTCACAGCAGCATAAGCTTTTGCAAGTTGCCAAACTGCAGCTTCAACTCCCTCATCACATGGAGTAAACACTTCACTGATTGCTCCGTATTGGTCCCCTTCTTCATGTGGCAAACTTAACTCGATAGCTAGTGGCTTCAAAGTACCATCATCCTGGAGCAGCAGCACAGTTCTTGTAGCATATGTCTTTGTATTAGTTGTGTTGATTCTTCTGAGGTACAACATCAGTGCATCATGATGATCTAACACGTAGAGTTTCCCACAGTTGATAGCCTGTTTTCAAGTCCAATGAAGAAGAACATTCAAAGAACTGAAATCTACAAAAGAGAGACAGGGATAAAAGGAAAGAGCTTTACCTCATCAACTGTAAGCCCATTCATGAACTTCTCAATGTGTTTCTCTGTGATGGTACTGTCTTGATTACCATACACTTGGCGGTCGAGATTGCTCCTTGGGGGAAACTCCTCTAGGCGGCGAATGATGACAGGGTTCACTCCGGCGAGCATTTCTCTTCCGAATTCCTCATCAGTTCTCCAAGCTGTTTTATCCTCTGTAAAACACACAAGCGTTTCAGTCTGGATGCAAAACTTGAACAAACACAAAGTGATCCTTTACCTTGAATTACTTCAGGCATTGGGAATTTAAAGGAGCGTTCACCATCTGAGCGAATCAGCTCTCTGATCAGTTCCATTGAAACACTTTGCCGGCGCTTCAGCAGAGCACAGGCATCAGGAAGGTCCACCTCCTTGCTGTTATCATATAACCTGAGAGCGTCTTCGAATGTGTCAAACTCGTTCCTCGTCTTGTCGAACAAGTCTCTGATCTCTGGCCCGATAACTTGTCCAATGGATTTCAGAGCATATGCTATGAAATCTGAAAACTTGACACTTGAAAACCTCTCATCTCGTGGTACATAAATGTCTAAGCTCAGAAGAGGCAGCCTGCTCTCTGTCTTTGGATCTGCATTTCAGCTCCAACAGCTTAGTGAAACTATAGCAAACTGTATGTAAATCATCTGTGATAGCTTTTAGTTTGTTCCCTTACCCCGTTTGTTGGGACGACGGCCGGTTCTTCCCCTCCGTGGATATGGATATTGTTCCGTTCCTCCGAGAACTGGACGAGCAAAATCCTCTCCCCTTTCAGGCATCCCCAGATCATTGTAGTAAGCGTAGTCATACACTCTATCCCATTCCTTCAGAGCGCCTTTCCCATTTCCACGCAGATTGATCAGCTCTTGCTCTCTGTACAATCTCAGAGGCTCCGGCGTCTCACACGGCAAGTATGTCTGAAAGTCAAGCAAAATTTCAGGTCTCAAATCAAGAACGATAAGGATAAACCACTTGTATCCCTTCAGTAAAGTACCTGATTCGAAAAGAAAATGCGATCGTAGCTATAACGGTGTGCTGGGTATACCCAGGAGTTGCAATCAAAATGGACTTGGCCTTGCCCAGGAACATTTTCCAGAGTGACTGTCTTGAGGTAAAACTGGCTAAAATGATGGTTTTTAACGATAAAAGCTCCAGGGACTCCCAGACATTCCTCCCAATCAATTTCCAAGTCGAAGGTAGCAGAATCTTCTGCTCCAAGTGAAGTTAACTTTGAAAACCAGTCTACCAAACGTGCTTCTTTTCCCAGCTTCCCTTTATTCCCATTCTCTGCAAATCCACAGGCAAAACTTTACGATTCAAGAACAGCCAATCTAGAAACACAAAGAAACCCTCCATTTTTTTCCTCCATAACACACACCCACAAATAAAAAAAAAAGAAAACCTAATAAAGAAGAAACTCACCAGGGTCACACTGTGTTGAACTGATAAACCTGAAGCTAATATCTTTCCCAAAAACCTCATGAACTCGATCAAGAACAGAGGCGCCGAGATCAGTAACATCCAGCACATTCTTCTTGGTCAACACAACCCTGCCCTGGATCTTCTGCTTGCACTGCTGAAGCACGGGCTCATCCTTCGTCTTCCCGCACACACTTCCCATAACTTTGTCAAGCACATCCACGAAGCAATTGCTTGTTTGGCGGCTGCCCATCACGAAAAAATCTGAAAATTATTGGCGTTTAAAAGAAAGAACTAAACTTGCTGGATGTAGGTGTTGGAACAAGGGAACTAAAAGAGGGGTTTATATAGAATCCATGAGCGCATACCCAGAACGAACACATGCCGTCTTTCTCCACGCGCAACCAGGGAAATTTCAAGGCTTCCAACTTCTCATCTCATTGACTAGTTGAATTCAACTGAAATATTTCACATTTAAAAAAAAAGAAAAAGAAAAAGAAGGATACGGTTTTTATTACATAAATACATTAAAAAGGAATTCCAAGCATCGACATTTCTCCGCATTCAATGCATGCCATGATCGTTGTAGCTTCGACCTTGGACACCTCCGGCCCCACCAATACGAAATATCTCAAAATAAAAAATATTTTTTTATTCAGTTAAACTCATAGGACCCAAATGATACAAATCATTTTTAATTATTTTAAATACAATTACTTTCCCATGAGCATTTTATTTAATATGTACCAATCATAATTAACCACGTGGGGCCTCCTAGTGAATAAAGTGCGTCGTACGGAAACACGAAGTAACCTATGCAACGTTGTACGAGATTCGGACCACGTTGCTGCACCAATGGATAATGTTCTACAGATCTGATTGTACACGTTACCTTTTAGAAACGGTTATAACCTATTGTTTCGATTTTAGAATGTATTTCATCGAATATATTAAATTTATTATAAGATATTTAATATTAAAAAATAAAAAGATAGTTATCTACATATAAGATTTTCAATTTTAGATTTTTTTTTATAAAAATTGGGGGGGGGGGGGGGGGGGTTTAATATTCTTTATCAGGCGTGGGAAATAAAAAAAATGAATTGAAATTGGTCGAAGAAAGACGCTGTACGCGCGAATCAATGCTTATCCACGTCTATGGTAAGACTTTCTTTAAAAAAAAATTGAATTATGACGTGTGCAAAGTCATCTCCTACACACGAAATGATTAGTTTTTTCAATAATTATAATGATTTAAAGAAGGATAGGAAATGTAGGGTGTGCGATCTTTTTCCCCTTATCTACTTATGACAACGGTATTGTCTCGTGTTTAAATCATAATGTATATAAATGGGGTACGTCTTTTAATTTTAGAACATGATAATTACGAAATAAGTAAGACGTGGCGAAGTGGAAGACTCCGGTTGGGTTGCCCGAAGCCGGTCAGAGTCACGTGGAAAAGGAGGTCCACGTGGCGCAGCCAATTTGGACCACACGCGGCACATTGTTCATCCGAGGAGAAGAATTTAGTGAAGGTTTCATAATAAGATGTGAAAACCACCACGTGGTGGTTGCTTGTAGGGGACGCAGGCTGCATCTTTAGCAAGAGGAGATGAGGCATCATCATCATCGCATTCTTCCCTTCAAAGCAAGCAAGTAAGCAGGCAGGGATCACTCGCATTGCTGCGTCTGATTGGTGAATCAGGGTTTCCTGAGGCTTCGTTTTGTTCGAGATTGGTTTCTCTGGAAGCGACTGGTTTGCACTGCGGCTGGTGAAATGGTGGGAGATTCTGTGGGCTGGGGGTATCAACCGAAGCGTCCATTACAGAGACTCCTTGGGTCAGACCTTCGAAATGGAACCAGATTCAGTCTGTCACATTACAAAAGCACAAACCTTTTCCAACTTTTGGCACTGCAAATGGAGGGCTGAGGCCTTCGTTCCCGACGTGCTGCAAGTAAATCACGCTGATTACCGCTCCTCTTCCGGCTCCTGCTGGTTAAAGCATGGCCAATCCGATCGGAAGGTTCATAGGAAAACGGCATTCTATCGTCGGCTCCGGCGACGACACTGCCCCGGCGTCCCTCGGCCACGGCTCCCTCTCATTTGCTGGTTGAGAGATTCGAGGAGAAAAATCTACATTGATATTTTATTCCTAGAATCGAATTTTGTGAAGCATCTTTAAGGGATATTGCACAGTTTTAAAATAATGGGCTCGACTCATGGTTACATCCCGTTAGTACTAACCCGTATTTTAATGGATTGGATCTAATTCAATTTTTTTTACTTTCATTTTCTTTTTTTAAAATTTTTTTTAATGTGTAATTTAGAGAAATAATGAATAGCAAATATAAGATATATAAATATTTGATATATATATATATATATATATATTGATTATATCTTAATAATTATATTTTTATATATGTATTAATATTGATAGTCAAAAATATTTATCTATAGTTAGATTATATATTATTTGAATGAGATATTGAACAATTAGAATGATTTAATGTAATAGTATCAATTGCTTAATATATATATATATATATATATATATATTTATTTATTTAATTTTCTATATTTTCAATATTTTGATACATTAAAGTATGATTTTATAATTATATTTTAATATTTTAATAAATATAATTAAAATTTAATGAAATCAGTTCAATTCATTTTAAAAAGTGTTCGACCCAAGACCATAACAAAACCGTTCAATGGGTTTAACCCATTTTTAAAACATTGGGATATTGTGATTTTCCAATCAAATATTATATTCGCAAATTGGCTTTCTAGATTTATTTCTGGCAAGGGATTAAAAAAATAAATGATTTTATTACGGATAAATACAGATTACAGAAGTGGATATTATCAGTCATGGAATATGGATTCGGATTGCAATTAAATTAACACGTGCCCGGAATTCGAGGAGGCAATCCAACTGACCTAAAAAATAGGAAGACTCTAACGAAGTTACCAAAAACAAGGAAGATAGTGCGGCTACATCTGCGTCATTAAGTATATAAACTCGGATTCATCGTCAACCCCAGTTCAAGAATCAGAAGAAGAGAGCCGATGGCGAATGCGGAAGAGTTCCAGTCGAAGATGACGTTGTACGTCTGGGCCTGTTGGATACTGGCTGCGTTTGGTGGTCTAATGTTTGGTTATGATATCGGGATCTCTGGTAGGGTTTACCCATCTGCTTCCTTGTTTTGATTTCCTGCTATGATGTTTTTGGTTTGTGGTGAAGGTGGTGTGACGGGGATGGATGATTTTTTGAAAAAATTCTTCCATCATGTCTATGAGAGGAAACTACGAGCGCATGAGGATAATTACTGCAAATATGATGATCAGATGCTGCAGCTCTTCACTTCCTCGCTTTACTTGGCGGCCCTCGTTGCCAGTTTCTTCGCCTCTAAGCTCTGCTCTGTATTTGGTCGCCGCCTGACGATTTTAACAGCCTCCCTGTTCTTCATCTGTGGCGCCATTCTGTGTGCCTCTGCGCCTGTCAAGTGGGTTCTCATTCTCGGGAGATTCTGTTCGGAATCGGCGTGGGATGTGGTAATGAGGTGCGTGGTTAATCTGTTTTTGTGAATTAGGTTTGATTGCTATGCATGGAGATCCAGTGTAAGAAATATTTGTGTTTGTTGTGGCCGCAGGCGGTGCCGTTGTTCTTGTCGGAAGTTGCACCTGTGCGACACAGAGGTGCAGTGAACATTCTGTTTCAGCTGTTCGTCACCATCGGGATCTTCATAGCCAACATCGTAAACTATGGCACCTCCTTCGTTCACCCTCACGGTTGGCGGATATCCCTCGGCCTGGCGGTGGTTCCCGGCGTCGTTCTCTTCATCGGATCCCTGTTCATAACCGAGACTCCTCCGAGCCTCGTCCAGAGAGGACGCGTGGAAGAGGGATTGGCGGCGTTGAAGAGAATCCGGGGAGTTGAAAATGTCGACCTCGAATTCGCCCAGATTGTCACCGGATGCGAAGAATCCAAAAAGACGACACATCCGTGGAAGAAAGTCTTCGCCAAATCCGGGATTCCGGCATTGGTCGTCGGAAATTCGATTCAGATCTTCCAGCAGTTTACAGGGATCAATGCGATAATGTTCTACGCTCCAGTCCTGTTTCAGACACTGGGTTTCAAATCCGATGCCTCCTTGGCGTCTTCACTTATCATCGGAGCTGTCAACGTGTGCTCCACATTCGTCTCCATCTTCGTCGTCGACAAAGTTGGCCGGAGAAATCTCCTCCTCCAAGCATGCGTCCAGATGCTCATCTCTCAGGTTCGTTCATCATATTATCCTACACTATCACACCCAGACCAGAAGTAGAATGTAGAATCAGAGATTGGCGTGTTATTACATGCAGGTCATCGTCGGGTCCGTACTGTCAACTCACCTGGGTTCAACCGGGGGTTTACCAAAAGCATTGGCGGCCGTAGTGGTGCTCTTCGTCTGCACATTCGTGATGTCCTTCGCCTGGTCGTGGGGGCCGATGGGGTGGCTGGTTCCGACGGAAATTTATCCGATTCAGACTCGAGCGGCGGGATTCGCGATTGCAGTCAGCACCAACATGATCTTCACCTTCGTGATAGCTCAAGCCTTCCTGTCGATGCTGTGCCACATGAAAGCAAACATCTTCTTCTTCTTCTCGGCCTGGATCGTCGTCATGGGCCTCTTCGCCCTGTTTCTGTTGCCGGAGACCAAGGGGGTGCCGGTGGAAGAGGTCGAGGAACGCCTTTGGAAGACTCATCCCATCTGGAAAAAATTCTTTTAGGATGCAACAATGCTTCCTCTAAGAATAAGATATTTTTCATTTTCCTTTTTTATTTATTTTATGACATAGCTACAAGCCCCTGTTGTTCTCTTCCAAAGACTATGATGTTATCAATTGCACATTTTACTTATTTTTTTTTCAATTAAATTTGTGCAATTATTTTTATTTTAAATATATTTATAA
>NEEC01000450.1:0-22434 GCA_002189035.1 Utricularia gibba | reverse complement strand
TGTATGGCTCATGAGGTCAACCGATGCAAATCGATTAAAAAAAAATGATGCATTTGTTTAAATTGCGATATTGCACCCACATGATTTTTCAACAACTTACTTTATACTTGAGGCGGTCTTGGGGTGCAGGAACGGGACAAAGGTAAGGTTTGGCTTGCTTTTTAAAGTCGGTTTTCGGCTACATGGTTTTTCAAGGAACCGCTTCTCGTTTTGTGGCGGCCAGTCTCGCTGGGAACTTGGTCGATTCTGTATGGCTCATGAGGTCAACCGGATGCAAATCGATTAAAAATGATGCATTTTTTAAATTGCGATATCACGTGCACCCACATGATTTTCAACAACTTACTTTATACTTGAGGAGGCGGTCTTGGGGTGCAAACGGGACAAAGGTAAGGTTTGGCTTGCGGAGAGTTAGTTGTAGCCACAAATAAAGTGATGTATTTATTATCGTTCGGTTTTCGGGGCTGCCTACATGGTTTTTCAAGGAACCGCTTCTCGTTTTGTGGCGCCAGTCTCGCTGGGAATTCTGTATGGCTCATGAGGTCAACCGCGATTAAAAAAAAGATGCATTTGTTTAAATTGCGATATCAGTGCACCCCACATGATTTTTTCAACAACTTACTTTATACTTGGGAGGCGGTCTTGGGGTGCAAACGGGACAAAGGTAAGGTTTGGCTTGCGCGAGAGTTAGTTGTAGCCCAAATAAAGTGACGTTCGGTTTTCGGGGCTGCCTACATGGTTTTTCAAGGAACCGCTTCTCGTTTTGTGGTCTCGCTGTTGGTACCCCGATTCTGTATGGCTCATGAGGTCAACCGGATGCAAATCGATTAAAAAAAATGATGCATTTGTTTAAATTGCGATATTGCACCCCACATGATGAATTAAGGTTTGGCTTGCGCCGAGAGTTAGTTATAGCTAAAGCGTTCGTTTTTGGTTTATTCCTGATAGCATTTGTGAGAGGGAACCCACACACAAAAATGGTCTTGGGAACGATATGGCTCATGAGGTTGCAAATCGATTCATTTGTTTAATTGCGATATCCATGATTTTTTCAAGGCTATCTTCAACACATGGGGAAAAACCCCCGATTCTGTATGGCTCATGAGGTCAACCGGATGCAAATCGATTAAAAAAAATGATGCATTTGTTTAAATTGCGATATTTGATTTGAAAACGGGACAAAGGTAAGGTTTGGCTTGCGCCGAGAGTTAGTTGTAGTCCGTTCCTTACATGGCAAGGAACCGCTTATCTCGCTGGGTTGGTCGATTCTGTATGGCTCATGAGGTCAACCGGATGCAAATCGATTAAAAAAATGATGCATTTGTTTAAATTGCGATGTGCACCCACATGATTTTTTCGAGGAGGCGACTTTTGGAGAGTTACAAATAAAGTGATGACATGGTTTTGGAACAAAACCCTGTATGGCTCATGAGGTCAAAAGCATTTGTTTAAATTGCGATATTTGATTTTTGGGAGGCAAACGGGACAAAGGTAAGGTAGAGTTAGTTGTAGCTAAAGTGATGTATATCGTTCGGTTTTCGGGGCTGCCTACATGGTTTCAAGGAACCGCTTCTCGTAGTCTCGCTGGTTGCCCCGATTCTGTATGGAGGTCAAATGCAAATCGATTAAAAAAAATGATGCATTTGTTTAAATTGCGATATTGCTGATTTTTCATTACTTTATACTTGTTTGGGGTTCGGGACAAAGGTAAGGTTTGGCTTGCGCCGCTAAAGTGATGTTCGTTTTCGGGGAGGTTTTTCAAGGAACCGCTGTTTTGTGGCTCTCGCTGTTGGTCCTTGACCCCGATTCTGTATGGCTCATGAGGTTGCAAATCGATTAAAAAAAATGATGCATTTGTTTAAATTGCGATATGTGCACCCACATGATTTTTTCAACAACTTACTTTACAGGCCAGGAACGGGACAAAGGTAAGGTTGGCTTGCGAGTTAGTTGTAGCCCACATGGTTTTTCAAGGAACCGCTTCTCGTTTTGTGGCAGTCTCGCTTTGGAATTCTGTATGGCTCATGAGGTCAACCGATGTCGATTAAAAAAAATGATGCATTTGTTTAAATTGCGATATTTGCACTGATTTTTTCAACAACTTACTTTATACTTGTCTTGGGTGCACTTAAGGTTTGCTTGCGAGTTAGTTGTAGCCCGACAAATAAAGTGATGTATTTATATCGTTCGTTTTTCGGGGGCTGCCTACATGGTTTTTCATTCTCGTTTTGTGGCGCCAGTCTCGCTGGTTGGTCCTTTTCTGTATGGCTCATGAGGTCAACCGGATGAAATCGATTAAAAAAAATGATGCATTTGTTTAAATTGCGATGTGTGATGTCAAACGGGACAAAGGTAAGGTTTGGCTTGTTAGTTGTAGACGACATGGTTTTTCAAGGAAACCAAAATTCTGTATGGCTCATGAGGTCAACCGGATGCAAATCGATTACATTTGTTTAAATTGCGATATCGTTGATTTTTTCAACAACTTACTTTATACTTGGGGAGGCATTTAAGGTTTGACGCGTTTTTTCGGGCTTACATGGTTTTTCAACAGTCTCGCTGGCGATATGGCTCATGAGGTTGCAAATCGATTAAAAAAATGATGCATTTGTTTAAATTGCGATTGTTGATTTTTTCAACAACTTACTTTACTTGAGAGGCGGTCTTGGGTGCAAACGGGACAAAGGTAAGGTTTGGCTTGCGGAGAGTTAGTTGTAGCCCGACAAATAAAGTGATGTATTTATTATCGTTCGGTTTTCGGGGGCTGCCTACATGGTTTTTCAAGGAACCGCTTCTCGTTTTGTGGCGGCCAGTCTCGCTGGGAATTGGTCCTTGACCCCGATTCTGTATGGCTCATGAGGTCAACCGGATGGAAATCGATTAAAAAAAATGATGCATTTGTTTAAATTGCGATATCATGTGCACCCCACATGATTTTTTCAACAACTTACTTTATACTTGAGGAGGCGGTCTTGGGTGCAAACGGGACAAAGGTAAGGTTTGGCTTGCGGAGAGTTAGTTGTAGCCCAAATAAAGTGATGTATTTTTTATCGTTCGGTTTCGGGGGCTGCCTACATGGTTTTTCAGGAACCGCTTCTCGTTTGTGGCGGCCAGCTGGAACTTGGTTTTGACCCCGATTCTGTATGGCTCATGAGGTCAACCGGATGCAAATCGATTAAAAAAAATGATGCATTTGTTTAAATTGCGATATTGCACCCCACATGATTTTTTCAACAACTTACTTTATAAGGCGACTTTCACGCACTGGTTTTTCAAGGAACATACTGCGAGGTTGCGATCATTTGCGACCATGGAGGAGCATAAGAGCACACATGGTTTTTCTAGTCAGACCCCGATTCTGTATGGCTCCTGCAAATCCACATATTGCAGATGTATGTAAACACGACATGGTTTTTCTTAAACAATTCCTCCATTCGATTAAAAAAAATGATGCATTTGTTTAAATATGTTGATGATCAGTAAGAGCAACACATGGTTTTCTTATCTCGCTTTGGTCCTTTTCTGTATGGCTCATGAGGTCAACCGATGCAAATCGATTAAAAAATGATGCATTTGGCGATCGTGCACCCCACATGATTTTTTCAACAACTGTCTAATAAGGTTTGAGAGTTCTCGTTCGGTTTTCGGGGCTGCCTACATGGTTTTTCAAGTTCTCGTTTTGTGGCGGCCAGTCTCGCTGGGAACTTGGTCCTTGACCCGATTCTGTATGGCTCATGAGGTCAACCGGATGCAAATCGATTAAAAAAAATGATGCATTTGTTTAAATTGCGATGTGCACCCACATGATTTTTTCAACAACTTACTTTATACTTGGGTGCAAACGGGACAAAGGTAAGGTTTGGCTTGCGCCGAGAGTTAGTTGTAGTAAAGTCGTTACTACATGGTTTTTCAAGGAACCGCTTCTCGAGTCTCGCTGGGAAGATTCTGTATGGCTCAACAACCGGATGAAATCGATTAAAAAAAATGATGCATTTGTGCGAGCGATTTTGACGACTTAAGGTTTGGCTTTTAGTTGTATAAAGTGATGTATTTAACATGTTTTTCATTCTCGAGTCTCGCTGGGAACTTGCTTCTGTATGGGAGGTCAATGCGATTACGGTTGGGGAGAATAAGGTTTGGCTTGCGCCGAGAGTTACCGCGTTCGTTTTCGGGCCCTACATGGTTTTTCAAGTTCTCGTTTTGTGGCGGCCAGTCTCGCTGGGAACTTGGTGATTCTGTATGGCTCATGAGGTCAACCGGATGCAAATCGATTAAAAAAAATGATGCATTTGTTTAAATTGCGATGTGCACCCCACATGATTTTTGTCTTGGGTGCACCGGGACAAAGGTAAGGTTTGGCTTGCGCGAGAGTTAGTTGTAGCCCCAAATAAAGTGATGTATTTATTATCGTTCGGTTTTCGGGGCTGCCTACATGGTTTTTCAAGGAACCGCTTCTCGTTTTGTGGCGCCAGTCTCGCTGGGAAATTGGTCACCCCGATTCTGTATGGCTCATGAGGTCAACCGAAATTTAAAAAAATGCATTTGTTTAAATTGCGATATCACGTGCACCCACATGATTTTTTCAACAACTTACTTTATACTTGGGAGGCGGTCTTGGGGTGCACGGACAAAGGTAAGGTTGCTTGCGCGAGAGTTAGTTGTTAAAGTGCGTTCGGTTTTCAACATGGTGGAACCGCTTCTCGTTTTGTGGCGGCCAGTCTCGTGACCCGATTCTGTATGGCTCATGAGGTCAACCGGATGCAAATCGATTAAAAAAAATGATGCATTTGTTTAAATTGCGATATTGCACCCCACATGATTTTTTCAACAACTTACTTTATACTTGAGGAGGCGGTCTTGGGTGCAAACGGGACAAAGGTAAGGTTTGGCTTGCGCCGAGAGTTAGTTGTAGCTAAAGTGATGTATTTATTATCGTTCGTTTTCGGGCTCCTACATGGTTTTTCAAGGAACCGCTTCTCGTTTTGTGCTGTCTCGCTGGGAACTTGGTCCTTGACCCCGATTCTGTATGGCTCATGAGGTCAACCGATGCAAATCGATTAAAAAAATGATGCATTTGTTTAAATTGCGATATCACGTGCACCCACATGATTTTTCAACAACTTACTTTATACTTGAGGAGGCGACTTGAACGGACAAAGGTAAGGTTTGGCTTGTTAGTTAGCCACGTTCGGTTTTCGGGGGCTGCCTACATGGTTTTTCGGAACCGCTTCTCGTTTTGTGGCGGCAGTCTCGCCAATGGCTCATGAGGTTGCAATCGATTAAAAAAAATGATGCATTTGTTTAAATTGCGAGTGCACCCCACATGATTTTTTCAACAACTTACTTTATACTTGTCTGGGGTGCAAACGGGACAAAGGTAAGTTTGGCTTGCTTAGTTTATAAAGTGATGTATTTATATCGTTCGGTTTTCGGGCTTGGTTTTTCTAGTCTCGCTGGGCTTGGTCCTTGACCCGATTCTGTATGGCTCATGAGGTCAACCGAAATCGTTAAAAAAAAATGATGCATTTGTTAAATTGCGATATGTGCACCCCACATGATTTTTTCCATTACTTTATACTTGTCTTGGGGTGCACTTAAGGTTTGGCTTTTAGTTGTATAAAGTGATGTATTTCGTTCGGTTTTTCGGGGCTGCCTACATGGTTTTTCAAGGAACCGCTTCTCGTTTTGTGGCGGCCAGTCTCGCTGGAACTTGGGACCCCGATTCTGTATGGCTCATGAGGTCAATGCAAATCGATTAAAAAAAATGATGCATTTGTTTAAATTGCGATATCACGTGCACCCCACATGATTTTTTCAACAACTTACTTTATACTTTCTTGGGTGCACCCGGGACCTTGCGCCGAGGTTAGTTGTAGCTCGTTAGGTTTTTCAAGGAACAAAAGATTATGGCTCATGAGGTCAACCGGATGCGTTTAAATTGCGATATTGCACCCCACATGATTTTTCAACAACTTACTTTATACTTGTTGGGTGCACTGGAACGGACAAAGGTAAGGTTTAGAGTTAGTTGTAGCCCGTTCGTTTTCGGGGGCTGCCTACATGGTTTTTCAAGGAACCGCTTCTCGTTTTGTGGCGGCCAGTCTCGCTGGGAACTTGGTCCTTGACCCCGATTTGTATGGCTCATGAGGTCAACCGGATGCAAATCGATTAAAAAAAATGATGCATTTGTTTAAATTGCGATATCACGTGCACCCCACATGATTTTTCAACAACTTACTTTATACTTGCGGTCTTGCACTTAAGGTTTGGCTTTAGTTGTAGCTAAAGTGATCGTTCGGACATGGTTTTTCAAGGAACCGCTTCTCGTTTTGTGGCGAGTCTCGCTGGGAACACCCCGATTCTGTATGGCTCATTGCAAATCGATTAAAAAAAATGATGCATTTGTTTAAATTGCGGTGCACCCCACATGATTTTTTCGGTCCCTTAAGACTCGTTCGGTTTTCGGGCTGCCTACATGGTTTTTCAAGGAAATTGGTCCTTGACCCCGATTCTGTATGGCTCATGAGGTCATGCAAATCGATTAAAAAAAATGATGCATTTTAAATTGCCGTGCACGATTTTTTCAACAACTTTATACTTGAGAGTTTACGTGCGTTCGTTTTCGGGGCTGGTGGAACAAAATTGGTCGGTATGGCTCATGAGGTTGCAAATCGCACTATGTTGAGCACTTTACTCGTTCGTTTACATGGTTTTTCAAGGAACCAAAACCCCGATTCTGTATGGCTCATGAAACCGGATGCAAATCGATTAAAATGATGCATTTGTTTAAATTGCGATGTTGATTTTGTCTTTGGTAAGGTTTAGAGTTAGTTGTAGCCCGACAAATCGTTCGGTTTTCGGGCTGCCTACATGGTTTTTCAAGTTCTCGTTTTGGCGTCTCGCTGGGAACTTGGTCCTTGACCCCGATTCTGTATGGCTCATGAGGTCAACCCGATTGATGCATTTGTTTAAATTGCGATATCCACCGATTTTTTCAACAACTTACTTTATACTCGATTAAGGTTTGACTAAAGTGATGTTCGGTTTTCGAACATGGTTTTTCTTCTCGTTTAGTCTCGCTGGGAACTTGGTTTGAATTCTGTATGGCTCATGAGGTCAACCGGATGCAAATCGATTAAAAAAAATGATGCATTTGTTTAAATTGCGATATTGCACCCCACATGATTTTTTTCAACAACTTACTTTATACTTGAGGAGGCGGTCTTGGGGTGCACCTGAACGGGACAAAGGTAAGGTTTGGCTTGCGCCGAGAGTTAGTTTAGCCCGACAAATAAAGTGCGTTCGGTTTTCGGGGCTGCCTACATGGTTTTTCAAGGAACCGCTTCTCGTTTTGTGGCGGCCAGTCTCGCTGGGAACTTGGTCCTTGACCCCGATTCTGTATGGCTCATGAGGTCAACCGGATGCAAATCGATTAAAAAAAATGATGCATTTGTTTAAATTGCGATATCATGTGCACCCCACATGATTTTTTCAACAACTTACTTTATACTTGAGGAGGCGGTCTTGGGTGCAAACGGGACAAAGGTAAGGTTTGGCTTGCGCGAGAGTTAGTTGTAGCCCGGCAAATAAAGTGATGTATTTATTATCGTTCGGTTTTCGGGGGCCTACATGGTTTTTCAAGGAACCGCTTCTCGTTTTGTGGCGGCCAGTCTCGCTGGGAACTTGTCCTTGACCCCGATTCTGTATGGCTCATGAGGTCAACCGGATGCAAATCGATTAAAAAAATGATGCATTTGTTTAAATTGCGATATCACGTGCACCCCACATGATTTTTTCAACAACTTACTTTATACTTGAGGAGGCGGTCTTGGGGTGCCTGGAACGGCAAAGGTAAGGTTTGGCTTGCTTAGTTGTAAAGTGATGTATCGTTCGGTTTTCGGGGGCTGCCTACATGGTTTTTCAAGGAACCGCTTCTCGTTTTGTGGCGGCCAGTCTCGCTGGAAACCCCGATTCTGTATGGCTCATGAGGTCAACCGGATGCAAATCGATTAAAAAAAATGATGCATGTTTAAATTGCGATATTGCACCCCACATGATTTTTTCAACAACTTACTTTATACTTGCGGTCTTGGGTGCAGATAAGGTTTGGCTTGCAGAGTTAGTTGTAGCCCCGTTCGGTTTTCGGGGCTGCCTACATGGTTTTTCCGCTTCTCGTTTGTGGCGGCCAGTCTCGCTGGGAACTTGGTCCTTGACCCCGATTCTGTATGGCTCATGAGGTCAACCGGATGCAAATCGATTAAAAAAATGATGCATTTGTTTAAATTGCGATATCATGTGCACCCATGATTTTTTCAACAACTTACTTTATACTTGTCTTGGGTGCACTGGAACTAAGTTTGGCTTGCGCCGAGAGTTAGTTGTAGCCCGACAAATAAAGTGATGTATTTATTATCGTTCGGTTTTCGGGGGCTGCCTACATGGTTTTTCAAGGAACCGCTTCTCGTTTTGTGGCGGCCAGTCTCGCTGGGAACTTGGTCCTTGACCCCGATTCTGTATGGCTCATGAGGTCAACCGATGGAAATCGATTAAAAAAAATGATGCATTTGTTTAAATTGCGATATCATGTGCACCCCACATGATTTTTCAACAACTTACTTTATACTTGAGGAGGCGGTCTTGGGGTGCAGCTGGAACGGGACAAAGGTAAGGTTTGGCTTGCGGCGAGAGTTAGTTGTAGCCCGGCAAATAAAGTGATGTATTTTTTATCGTTCGGTTTTCGGGGGCTGCCTACATGGTTTTTCACCCGCTTCTCGTTTTGTGGCGGCCAGTCTCGCTGGAACTTGGTCCTTGACCCGATTCTGTATGGCTCATGAGGTCAACCGGATGCAAATCGATTAAAAAAAATGATGCATTTGTTTAAATTGCGATATGACGTGCACCCCACATGATTTTTTTCAACAACTTACTTTATACTTGTCTTGGGTGCACCTGAACGGGACAAAGGTAAGGTTTGGCTTGCGCGAGAGTTAGTTGCTAAAGTGATAAATTTATATCGTTCGTTTTCGGGGCTGCCTACATGGTTTTTCAAGGAACCGCTTCTCGTTTTGTGGCGCCAGTCTCGCTGGAACTTGGTCCTTGACCCCGATTCTGTATGGCTCATGAGGTCAACCGAATGCAAATCGATTAAAAAAAATGATGCATTTGTTTAAATTGCGATATCATGTGCACCCCACATGATTTTTTCAACAACTTACTTTATACTTGAGGAGGCGGTCTTGGGTGCAGCTGGAACGGGACAAAGGTAAGGTTTGGCTTGCGGAGAGTTAGTTGTAGCCCGGCAAATAAAGTGATGTTTATTATCGTTCGGTTTTCGGGGCCTACATGGTTTTTCAAGGAACCGCTTCTCGTTTTGTGGCGGCCAGTCTCGCTGGGAACTTGGTCCTTGACCCCGATTCTGTATGGCTCATGAGGTCAACCGGATGCAAATCGATTAAAAAAAATGATGCATTTGTTTAAATTGCGATATCACGTGCACCCCACATGATTTTTTCAACAACTTACTTTATACTTGAGGAGGCGGTCTTGGGTGCAGCTGGAACGGGACAAAGGTAAGGTTTGGCTTGCGGCGAGAGTTAGTTGTAGCCCAAATAAAGTGATGTATTTTTTATCGTTCGGTTTTCGGGGCTGCCTACATGGTTTTTCAAGGAACCGCTTCTCGTTTTTGGCGGCCAGTCTCGCTGGAACTTGGTGACCCCGATTCTGTATGGCTCATGAGGTCAACCGGATGCAAATCGATTAAAAAAAATGATGCATTTGTTTAAATTGCGATATGTGCACCCCACATGATTTTTTCAACAACTTACTTTATACTTTCTTGGGGTGCATGAACGGGACAAAGGTAAGGTTTGGCTTGCGCCGAGAGTTAGTTTAGACAAATAAAGTGATGTTTATATCGTTCGGTTTTCGGGGCTGCCTACATGGTTTTCAAGGAACCGCTTCTCGTTTTGTGGCGGCCAGTCTCGCTGGGAACTTGGTCCTTGACCCCGATTCTGTATGGCTCATGAGGTCAACGGATGGAAATCGATAAAAAAATGATGCATTTGTTTAAATTGCGATATCCGTGCACCCCACATGATTTTCACAACTTACTTTATACTTGAGGAGGCGGTCTTGGGGTGCGAACGGGACAAAGGTAAGGTTTGGCTTGCGCGAGAGTTAGTTGTAGCCCGACAAATAAAGTGATGTATTTTATCGTTCGGTTTTCGGGGGCTGCCTACATGGTTTTCAAGGAACCGCTTCTCGTTTTGTGGCGGCCAGTCTCGCTGGGAACTTGGTCCTTGACCCCGATTCTGTATGGCTCATGAGGTCAACCGGATGCAAATCGATTAAAAAAAATGATGCATTTGTTTAAATTGCGATATCACGTGCACCCCACATGATTTTTCAACAACTTACTTTATACTTGAGGAGGCGGGTGCACCTGGACAAAGGTAAGGTTTGGCTTGCGCCGAGAGTTAGTTGTAGCCCGACAAATAAAGTGATGTATTTATTATCGTTCGGTTTTCGGGGCTGCCTACATGGTTTTTCAAGGAACCGCTTCTCGTTTTGTGGCGGCCAGTCTCGCTGGGAACTTGGTCCTTGACCCCGATTCTGTATGGCTCATGAGGTCAACCGGATGAAATCGATTAAAAAAAATGATGCATTTGTTTAAATTGCGATATCACGTGCACCCACATGATTTTTCAACAACTTACTTTATACTTGGGAGGCGGTCTTGGGGTGCACCTGAACGGGACAAAGGTAAGGTTTGGCTTGCGCCGAGAGTTAGTTGTAGCCCAATAAAGTGATATTTATATCGTTCGGTTTTCGGGGCTGCCTACATGGTTTTTCAAGGAACCGCTTCTCGTTTTTGTGGCGCCAGTCTCGCTGGGAATTGGTCCTTGACCCCGATTCTGTATGGCTCATGAGGTCAACCGGATGCAAATCGATTAAAAAAAATGATGCATTTGTTTAAATGCGATATCATGTGCACCCCACATGATTTTTTCAACAACTTACTTTATACTTGAGGAGGCGGTCTTGGGGTGCAGCTGGAACGGGACAAAGGTAAGGTTTGGCTTGCGCGAGAGTTAGTTGTAGCCCGACAAATAAAGTGATGTATTTATTATCGTTCGGTTTTCGGGGGCTGCCTACATGGTTTTTCAAGGAACCGCTTCTCGTTTTGTGGCGGCCAGTCTCGCTGGGAACTTGGTCCTTGACCCCGATTCTGTATGGCTCATGAGGTCAACCGGATGAAATCGATTAAAAAAATGATGCATTTGTTTAAATTGCGATATCACGTGCACCCACATGATTTTTTCAACAACTTACTTTATACTTGAGGAGGCGGTCTTGGGGTGCACCTGGAACGGGACAAAGGTAAGGTTTGGCTTGCCGAGAGTTAGTTGTACAAATAAAGTGATGTATTTATTATCGTTCGGTTTTCGGGGCTGCCTACATGGTTTTTCAAGGAACCGCTTCTCTTTTGTGGCGGCCAGTCTCGCTGGGAACTTGGTCCTTGACCCCGATTCTGTATGGCTCATGAGGTCAACCGGATGCAAATCGATTAAAAAAATGATGCATTTGTTTAAATTGCGATATCACGTGCACCCACATGATTTTTTCAACAACTTACTTTATACTTGAGGAGGCGTCTTGGGTGCAGCTGAACGGGACAAAGGTAAGGTTTGGCTTGCGCCGAGAGTTAGTTGTAGCCCGACAAATAAAGTGATGTATTTATTATCGTTCGTTTTCGGGGCTGCCTACATGGTTTTTCAAGGAACCGCTTCTCGTTTGTGGCGGCCAGTCTCGCTGGGAACTTGGACCCCGATTCTGTATGGCTCATGAGGTCAACCGGATGCAAATCGATTAAAAAAAATGATGCATTTGTTTAAATTGCGATATCACGTGCACCCCATGATTTTTCAACAACTTACTTTATACTTGAGGAGGCGTCTTGGGTGCATGAACGGGACAAAGGTAAGGTTTGGCTTGCGCGAGAGTTAGTTTAGCCCGCAAATAAAGTGATGTATTATTATCGTTCGGTTTTCGGGGGCTGCCTACATGGTTTTTCAAGGAACCGCTTCTCGTTTGTGGCGGCCAGTCTCGCTGGGAACTTGGTCCTTGACCCCGATTCTGTATGGCTCATGAGGTCAACCGGATGCAAATCGATTAAAAAAATGATGCATTTGTTTAAATTGCGATATGTGCACCCCACATGATTTTTTCAACAACTTACTTTATACTTGGGAGGCGGTCTTGGGGTGCACCTTGAACGGGACAAAGGTAAGGTTTGGCTTGCGCCGAGAGTTAGAATAAAGTGATATTTATATCGTTCGGTTTTCGGGGCTCCTACATGGTTTTTCAAGGAACCGCTTCTCGTTTGTGCCAGTCTCGCTGGGAAATTGGTCCTTGACCCCGATTCTGTATGGCTCATGAGGTCAACCGATGCAAATCGATTAAAAAAAATGATGCCACCCCACATGATTTTTTCAACAACTTACTTTATACTTGAGGAGGCGGTCTTGGGTGCAGCTGGAACGGGACAAAGGTAAGGTTTGGCTTGAGAGTTAGTTGTAGCCGACAAATAAAGTGATGTATTTATTATCGTTCGGTTTTCGGGGCTGCCTACATGGTTTTTCAAGGAACCGCTTCTCGTTTTGTGGCGGCCAGTCTCGCTGGGAACTTGGTCCTTGACCCCGATTCTGTATGGCTCATGAGGTCAACCGGATGCAAATCGATTAAAAAAAATGATGCATTTGTTTAAATTGCGATATTGTGCACCCACATGATTTTTTCAACAACTTACTTTATTTGGAGGCGGTCTTGGGTGCAGCTGGAACGGGACAAAGGTAAGGTTTGGCTTGCGCGAGAGTTAGTTGTAGCCCGACAAATAAAGTGATGTATTTATCGTTCGGTTTTCGGGGGCTGCCTACATGGTTTTTCAAGGAACCGCTTCTCGTTTTGGCGGCCAGTCTCGCTGGAAATTGGTCCTTGACCCCGATTCTGTATGGCTCATGAGGTCAACGGATGCAAATCGATTAAAAAAAATGATGCATTTGTTTAAATTGCGATATCAGTGCACCCCACATGATTTTTTCAACAACTTACTTTATACTTGAGAGGCGGTCTTGGGTGCAGCTGGAACGGGACAAAGGTAAGGTTTGGCTTGCGCGAGAGTTAGTTGTAGCCCGGCAAATAAAGTGATGTATTTATTATCGTTCGGTTTTCGGGGCTGCCTACATGGTTTTTCAAGGAACCGCTTCTCGTTTTGTGGCGGCCAGTCTCGCTGGGAACTTGGTCCTTGACCCCGATTCTGTATGGCTCATGAGGTCAACCGGATGCAAATCGATTAAAAAAAATGATGCATTTGTTTAAATTGCGATATCACGTGCACCCCACATGATTTTTTCAACAACTTACTTTATACTTGAGGAGGCGTCTTGGGTGCACCTGAACGGACAAAGGTAAGGTTTGGCTTGCGCCGAGAGTTAGTTGTAGCCCGACAAATAAAGATGTATTTATTATCGTTCGGTTTTCGGGGCTGCCTACATGGTTTTTCAAGGAACCGCTTCTCGTTTTGTGGCGGCCAGTCTCGCTGGGAACTTGGTCCTTGACCCCGATTCTGTATGGCTCATGAGGTCAACCGGATGCAAATCGATTAAAAAAAATGATGCATTTGTTTAAATTGCGATATCACGTGCACCCCACATGTTTTTTCAACAACTTACTTTATACTTGAGAGGCGGTCTTGGGGTGCTGAACGGGACAAAGGTAAGGTTTGGCTTCGAGTTAGTTGTAGCCCGACAAATAAAGTGATGTATTTATTATCGTTCGGTTTTCGGGGCTGCCTACATGGTTTTTCAAGGAACCGCTTTCTCGTTTTGTGGCGGCCAGTCTCGCTGGGAACTTGGTCCTTGACCCCGATTCTGTATGGCTCATGAGGTCAACCGGATGCAAATCGATTAAAAAAAATGATGCATTTGTTTAAATTGCGATATCACGTGCACCCCACATGATTTTTTCAACAACTTACTTTATACTTGAGGAGGCGGTCTTGGTGCAACGGGACAAAGGTAAGGTTTGGCTTGCGGCGAGAGTTAGTTGTAGCCCGACAAATAAAGTGATGTATTTATTATCGTTCGGTTTTCGGGGCTGCCTACATGGTTTTCAAGGAACCGCTTCTCGTTTTGTGGCGGCCAGTCTCGCTGGGAACTTGGTCCTTGCCCGATTCTGTATGGCTCATGAGGTCAACCGGATGCAAATCGATTAAAAAAATGATGCATTTGTTTAAATTGCGATATCAGTGCACCCCACATGATTTTTCAACAACTTACTTTATACTTGAGGAGGCGTCTTGGGGTGCACCTGAACGGGACAAAGGTAAGGTTTGGCTTGCGCGAGAGTTAGTTGTAGCCCGCAAATAAAGTGATGTATTTATTATCGTTCGGTTTTCGGGGGCTGCCTACATGGTTTTTCAAGGAACCGCTTCTCGTTTGTGGCGGCCAGTCTCGCTGGGAACTTGGTCCTTGACCCGATTCTGTACATGAGGTCAACCGGATTCGATTAAAAAAAATGATGCATTTTAAATTGCGCGTGCACCCCACATGATTTTTCAACAACTTACTTTATACTTGAGGAGGCGTCTTGGGTGGAACGGACAAAGGTAAGGTTTGGCTTGCGCCGAGAGTTAGTTGTAGCAAATAAAGTGATGTATTTATTATCGTTCGGTTTTCGGGGCTGCCTACATGGTTTTTCAAGGAACCGCTTCTCGTTTGTGGCGGCCAGTCTCGCTGGAACTTGGTCCTTGACCCCGATTCTGTATGGCTCATGAGGTCAACCGGATGCAAATCGATTAAAAAAAATGATGCATTTGTTTAAATTGCGATATCACGTGCACCCCACATGATTTTTTCAACAACTTACTTTATACTTGAGGAGGCGGTCTTGGGGTGCATGAACGGGACAAAGGTAAGGTTTGGCTTGCCGAGAGTTAGTTGTAGCCCGACAAATAAAGTGATGTATTTATTATCGTTCGGTTTTCGGGGGCTGCCTACATGGTTTTTCAAGGAACCGCTTCTCGTTTTGTGGCGGCCAGTCTCGCTGGGAACTTGGTCCTTTACCCCGATTTGTATGGCTCATGAGGTCATGCAAATCGATTAAAAAAATGATGCATTTGTTTAAATTGCGATATCACGTGCACCCCACATGATTTTTTCAACAACTTACTTTATACTTGAGGAGGCGGTCTTGGGGTGCACTGGAACGGGACAAAGGTAAGGTTTGGCTTGCGCGAGAGTTAGTTGTAGCCCGGCAAATAAAGTGATGTATTTATTATCGTTCGGTTTTCGGGGCTGCCTACATGGTTTTTCAAGGAACCGCTTCTCGTTTTGTGGCGGCCAGTCTCGCTGGGAACTTGGTCCTTGACCCCGATTCTGTATGGCTCATGAGGTCAACCGGATGCAAATCGATTAAAAAAAATGATGCATTTGTTTAAATTGCGATATCACGTGCACCCCACATGATTTTTTCAACAACTTACTTTATACTTGAGGCGTCTTGGGTGCAACGGGACAAAGGTAAGGTTTGGCTTGCCGAGAGTTAGTTGTAGCCCGACAAATAAAGTGATGTATTTATTATCGTTCGGTTTTCGGGGGCTGCCTACATGGTTTTCAAGGAACCGCTTCTCGTTTTGTGGCGGCCAGTCTCGCTGGGAACTTGGTCCTTGACCCCGATTGTATGGCTCATGAGGTCAACCGGATGCAAATCGATTAAAAAAAATGATGCATTTGTTTAAATTGCGATATCACGTGCACCCCACATGATTTTTCAACAACTTACTTTATACTTGAGGAGGCGGGTGCACCTGAACGGACAAAGGTAAGGTTTGGCTTGCGCGAGAGTTAGTTGTAGCCCGACAAATAAAGTGATGTATTTATTATCGTTCGGTTTTCGGGGCTGCCTACATGGTTTTTCAAGGAACCGCTTCTCGTTTGTGGCGGCCAGTCTCGCTGGGAACTTGGTCCTTGACCCCGATTCTGTATGCTCATGAGGTCAACCGGATGCAAATCGATTAAAAAAAATGATGCATTTGTTTAAATTGCGATATCACGTGCACCCCACATGATTTTTTCAACAACTTACTTTATACTTGAGGAGCGGTCTTGGGTGCACCTGAACGGGACAAAGGTAAGGTTTGGCTTGCGCCGAGAGTTAGTTGTAGCCCGCAAATAAAGTGATGTATTTATATCGTTCGGTTTTCGGGGGCTGCCTACATGGTTTTTCAAGGAACCGCTTCTCGTTTTGTGGCGGCCAGTCTCGCTGGGAACTTGGTCCTTGACCCCGATTCTGTATGGCTCATGAGGTCAACCGGATGCAAATCGATTAAAAAAAATGATGCATTTGTTTAAATTGCGATATCACGTGCACCCCACATGATTTTTTCAACAACTTACTTTATACTTATCTTGGGTGACGGACAAAGGTAAGGTTTGGCTTGCGCGTTAGTTGTAGCCCGGCAAATAAAGTGATGTATTTATTATCGTTCGGTTTTCGGGCCCTACATGGTTTTTCAAGGAACCGCTTTCTTTTGTGGCGGCCAGTCTCGCTGGGAACTTGGTCCTTGACCCCGATTCTGTATGGCTCATGAGGTCAACCGGATGGAAATCGATTAAAAAAAATGATGCATTTGTTTAAATTGCGATATCATTGCACCCCACATGATTTTTCAACAACTTACTTTATACTTGAGGAGGCGGTCTTGGGTGCAGCTTTGGCCGAGAGTTTGTACAAATAAAGTGATGTATTTTTAACATGGTTTTTCAAGGAACCGCTTCTCGTTTTGTGGCGGCCAGTCTCGCTGGAACTTGGTCCTTGACCCCGATTCTGTATGGCTCATGAGGTCAACCGGATGCAAATCGATTAAAAAAAATGATGCATTTGTTTAAATTGCGATATCACGTGCACCCCACATGATTTTTTCAACAACTTACTTTATACTTGAGGAGGCGGTGCAGAACGGACAAAGGTAAGGTTTGGCTTGCGCGAGAGTTAGTTGTAGCCCGCAAATAAAGTGATGTATTTATTATCGTTCGGTTTTCGGGGCTGCCTACATGGTTTTTCAAGAACCGCTTCTCGTTTTGTGGCGGCCAGTCTCGCTGGGAACTTGGTCCTTGACCCCGATTCTGTATGGCTCATGAGGTCAACCGGATGCAAATCGATTAAAAAAAATGATGCATTTGTTTAAATTGCGATATCACGTGCACCCCACATGATTTTTTCAACAACTTACTTTATACTTGAGGAGGCGTCTTGGGTGCACCTGAACGGGACAAAGGTAAGGTTTGGCTTGCGCGAGAGTTAGTTGTAGCCCGACAAATAAAGTGATGTATTTATTATCGTTCGGTTTCGGGGGCTGCCTACATGGTTTTTCAAGGAACCGCTTCTCTTTTGTGGCGGCCAGTCTCGCTGGGAACTTGGTCCTTGACCCCGATTCTGTATGGCTCATGAGGTCAACCGGATGCAAATCGATTAAAAAAATGATGCATTTGTTTAAATTGCGATATCACGTGCACCCCACATGATTTTTTCAACAACTTACTTTATACTTGAGGAGGCGGTCTTGGGTGCAGAACGGGACAAAGGTAAGGTTTGGCTTGCGCCGAGAGTTAGTTGTAGCCGCAAATAAAGTGATGTATTTATTATCGTTCGGTTTTCGGGGCTGCCTACATGGTTTTTCAAGGAACCGCTTCTCGTTTTGTGGCGGCCAGTCTCGCTGGGAACTTGGTCCTTGACCCCGATTCTGTATGGCTCATGAGGTCAACCGGATGCAAATCGATTAAAAAAAATGATGCATTTGTTTAAATTGCGATATCACGTGCACCCCACATGATTTTTTCAACAACTTACTTTATACTTGAGGAGGCGTCTTGGGTGCACTGAACGGACAAAGGTAAGGTTTGGCTTGCGCCGAGAGTTAGTTGTAGCCCGACAAATAAAGTGATGTATTTATTATCGTTCGGTTTTCGGGGGCTGCCTACATGGTTTTTCAAGGAACCGCTTCTCGTTTTGTGGCGGCCAGTCTCGCTGGGAACTTGGTCCTTGACCCCGATTCTGTATGGCTCATGAGGTCAACCGGATGCAAATCGATTAAAAAAAATGATGCATTTGTTTAAATTGCGATATCACGTGCACCCCACATGATTTTTTCAACAACTTACTTTATACTTGAGGAGGCGTCTTGGGTGCATGAACGGACAAAGGTAAGGTTTGGCTTGCGCGAGAGTTAGTTGTAGCCCGGCAAATAAAGTGATGTATTTATTATCGTTCGGTTTTCGGGGGGTTTTTCAAGGAACCGCTTCTCGTTTTTGTGGCGGCCAGTCTCGCTTGACCCCGATTCTGTATGGCTCATGAGGTCAACCGGATGCAAATCGATTAAAAAAAATGATGCATTTGTTTAAATTGCGATATCACGTGCACCCCACATGATTTTTCAACAACTTACTTTATACTTGAGGAGGCGATCTTAGGGTGCACCTCGAACAGGACAAAGGTAAGGTTTGGCTTGCGCCGAGAGTTAGTTGTAGCCCGACAAATAAAGTGATGTATTTATTATCGTTCGGTTTTCGGGGGCTGCCTACATGGTTTTCAAGGAACCGCTTCTCGTTTTGTGGCGGCCAGTCTCGCTGGGAACTTGGTCCTTGACCCCGATTCTGTATGGCTCATGAGGTCAACCGGATGCAAATCGATTAAAAAAAATGATGCATTTGTTTAAATTGCGATATCACGTGCACCCACATGATTTTTTCAACAACTTACTTTATACTTGAGGAGGCGTCTTGGGTGCACCTGAACGGACAAAGGTAAGGTTTGGCTTGCGCCGAGAGTTAGTTGTAGCCGGCAAATAAAGTGATGTATTTATTATCGTTCGGTTTTTCGGGGCTGCCTACATGGTTTTTCAAGGAACCGCTTCTCGTTTTGTGGCGGCCAGTCTCGCTGGAACTTGGTCCTTGACCCCGATTCTGTATGGCTCATGAGGTCAACCGGATGCAAATCGATTAAAAAATGATGCATTTGTTTAAATTGCGATATCATGTGCACCCCACATGATTTTTTCAACAACTTACTTTATACTTTTTGGGTGCACAACGGGACAAAGGTAAGGTTTGGCCGAGAGTTAGTTGTAGCCCGGCAAATAAAGTGATGTATTTATTATCGTTCGGTTTTCGGGGGCCTACATGGTTTTCAAGGAACCGCTTCTCGTTTTGTGGCGGCCAGTCTCGCTGGGAACTTGGTCCTTGACCCCGATTCTGTATGGCTCATGAGGTCAACCGGATGCAAATCGATTAAAAAAAATGATGCATTTTTTAAATTGCGATATCACGTGCACCCCACATGATTTTTTCAACAACTTACTTTATACTTGAGGAGGCGGTCTTGGGTGCACTGAACGGACAAAGGTAAGGTTTGGCTTGCGCGAGAGTTAGTTGTAGCCCGACAAATAAAGTGATGTATTTATTATCGTTCGGTTTTCGGGGCTGCCTACATGGTTTTTCAAGGAACCGCTTCTCGTTTTGTGGCGGCCAGTCTCGCTGGGAACTTGGTCCTTGACCCCGATTCTGTATGGCTCATGAGGTCAACCGGATGGAAATCGATTAAAAAAAATGATGCATTTGTTTAAATTGCGATATCACGTGCACCCCACATGATTTTTTCAACAACTTACTTTATACTTGAGGAGGCGGTCTTGGGGTGCACTGGAACGGGACAAAGGTAAGGTTTGGCTTGCGCGAGAGTTAGTTGTAGCCCGACAAATAAAGTGATGTATTTTTATCGTTCGGTTTTCGGGGGCTGCCTACATGGTTTTTCAAGGAACCGCTTCTCGTTTTGTGGCGGCCAGTCTCGCTGGGAACTTGGTCCTTGACCCCGATTCTGTATGGCTCATGAGGTCAACCGGATGCAAATCGATTAAAAAAAATGATGCATTGTTTAAATTGCGATATCACGTGCACCCCACATGATTTTTTTCAACAACTTACTTTATACTTGAGGAGGCGTCTTGGGTGCACCTGAACGGACAAAGGTAAGGTTTGGCTTGCGCCGAGAGTTAGTTGTAGCCCGACAAATAAAGTGATGTATTTATTATCGTTCGGTTTTCGGGGCTGCCTACATGGTTTTTCAAGGAACCGCTTCTCGTTTTGTGGCGGCCAGTCTCGCTGGGAACTTGGTCCTTGACCCCGATTCTGTATGGCTCATGAGGTCAACCGGATGCAAATCGATTAAAAAAAATGATGCATTTGTTTAAATTGCGATATCACGTGCACCCCACATGATTTTTCAACAACTTACTTTATACTTGAGGAGGCGTCTTAGGTGCACCTGAACGGACAAAGGTAAGGTTTGGCTTGCGCCGAGAGTTAGTTGTAGCCCGACAAATAAAGTGATGTATTTATTATCGTTCGGTTTTCGGGGGCTGCCTACATGGTTTTTCAAGGAACCGCTTCTCGTTTTGTGGCGGCCAGTCTCGCTGGAACTTGGTCCTTGACCCCGATTCTGTATGGCTCATGAGGTCAACCGGATGCAAATCGATTAAAAAAAATGATGCATTTGTTTAAATTGCGATATCACGTGCACCCCACATGATTTTTCAACAACTTACTTTATACTTGAGGAGGCGTCTTGGGTGCACTGAACGGACAAAGGTAAGGTTTGGCTTGCGCCGAAGTTAGTTGTAGCCCGACAAATAAAGTGATGTATTTATTATCGTTCGGTTTTCGGGGCCCTACATGGTTTTTCAAGGAACCGCTTCTCGTTTTGTGGCGGCCAGTCTCGCTGGAACTTGGTCCTTGACCCCGATTCTGTATGGCTCATGAGGTCAACCGGATGCAAATCGATTAAAAAAAATGATGCATTTGTTTAAATTGCGATATCACGTGCACCCCACATGATTTTTTTCAACAACTTACTTTATACTTGAGGAGGCGATCTTGGGTGCACCTGAACGGACAAAGGTAAGGTTTGGCTTGCGCCGAGAGTTAGTTGTAGCCCGACAAATAAAGTGATGTATTTATTATCGTTCGGTTTTCGGGGGCTGCCTACATGGTTTTTCAAGGAACCGCTTCTCGTTTTGTGGCGGCCAGTCTCGCTGGGAACTTGGTCCTTGACCCCGATTCTGTATGGCTCATGAGGTCAACCGGATGCAAATCGATTAAAAAAAATGATGCATTTGTTTAAATTGCGATATCACGTGCACCCCACATGATTTTTTCAACAACTTACTTTATACTTGAGGAGGCGTCTTGGGTGCACCTGAACGGACAAAGGTAAGGTTTGGCTTGCGCGAGAGTTAGTTGTAGCCCACAAATAAAGTGATGTATTTATTATCGTTCGGTTTTCGGGGCTGCCTACATGGTTTTTCAAGGAACCGCTTCTCGTTTTGTGGCGGCCAGTCTCGCTGGGAACTTGGTCCTTGACCCCGATTCTGTATGGCTCATGAGGTCAACCGGATGCAAATCGATTAAAAAAAATGATGCATTTGTTTAAATTGCGATATCATGTGCACCCCACATGATTTTTTCAACAACTTACTTTATACTTGAGGAGGCGTCTTGGGTGCAGCTGGAACGGACAAAGGTAAGGTTTGGCTTGCGCGAGAGTTAGTTGTAGCCCGCAAATAAAGTGATGTATTTTTATCGTTCGGTTTTTCGGGGCTGCCTACATGGTTTTTCAAGGAACCGCTTCTCGTTTTGTGGCGGCCAGTCTCGCTGGGAACTTGGTCCTTGACCCCGATTCTGTATGGCTCATGAGGTCAACCGGATGCAAATCGATTAAAAAAAATGATGCATTTGTTTAAATTGCGATATCACGTGCACCCCCATGATTTTTTCAACAACTTACTTTATACTTGAGGCGTCTTGGGTGCACTTGAACGGACAAAGGTAAGTTTGGCTTGCGCCGAGAGTTAGTTGTAGCCCGACAAATAAAGTGATGTATTTATTATCGTTCGGTTTTCGGGGGCTGCCTACATGGTTTTTCAAGGAACCGCTTCTCGTTTTGTGGCGGCCAGTCTCGCTGGGAACTTGGTCCTTGACCCCGATTCTGTATGGCTCATGAGGTCAACCGGATGCAAATCGATTAAAAAAAATGATGCATTTGTTTAAATTGCGATATCCGTGCACCCCACATGATTTTTTCAACAACTTACTTTATACTTGGAGGCGGTCTTGGGTGCAGCTGGAACGGACAAAGGTAAGGTTTGGCTTGCGCGAGAGTTAGTTGTAGCCCGGCAAATAAATGATGTATTTATTATCGTTCGGTTTTCGGGGCTGCCTACATGGTTTTTCAAGGAACCGCTTCTCGTTTTGTGGCGGCCAGTCTCGCTGGGAACTTGTCCTTGACCCCGATTCTGTATGGCTCATGAGGTCAACCGGATGCAAA
>NEEC01000451.1:0-14187 GCA_002189035.1 Utricularia gibba | reverse complement strand
CCTACATGGTTTTTCAAGGAACAGCTTCTCATTTTGTGGCGGCCAGTCTCGCTGGGAACTTGGTCCTTGACCCCGATTATGTATTGCTCATGAGGTCAACCGGATGCAAATCGATTAAAAAAATGATGCCTTTTTAAATTACGATATCACGTGCACCCCACATGATTTTTTCAACAACTTACTTTATACTTGAGGAGGCGGTCTTGGGGTGCACCTAGAACGGGACAAAAGTCAGGTTTGGCTTGCGCCGAGAGTTAGTTGTAGCTCGCAAATAAAGTGATGTATTTATTAACGTTCAGTTTTCGGGGGCTGCCTACATGGTTTTTCAAGGAACAGCTTCTCATTTTGTGGCGGCCAGTCTCGCTGGGAACTTGGTCCTTGACCCCGATTATGTATTGCTCATGAGGTCAACCGGATGCAAATGATAAAAAAATGATGCCTTTGTTTAAATTACGATATCACGTGCACCCCACATGATTTTTTCAACAACTTACTTTATACTTGAGGAGGCGGTCTTGGGGTGCACCTAGAACGGGACAAAGGTCAGGTTTGGCTTGCGCCGAGAGTTAGTTGTAGCTCGGCAAATAAAGTGATGTATTTATTAACGTTCAGTTTTCGGGGGCTGCCTACATGGTTTTTCAAGGAACAGCTTCTCGTTTTGTGGCGGCCAGTCTCGCTGGGAACTTGGTCCTTGACCCCGATTCTGTATGGCTCATGAGGTCAACCGGATGGAAATCGATTAAAAAAATGATGCCTTGTTTAAATTACGATATCACGTGCACCCACATGATTTTTTCAACAACTTACTTTATACTTGAGGAGGCGGTCTTGGGGTGCACCTAGAACGGGACAAAGGTCAGGTTTGGCTTGCGCCGAGAGTTAGTTGTAGCTCGGCAAATAAAGTGATGTATTTATTAACGTTCAGTTTTCGGGGGCTGCCTACATGGTTTTTCAAGGAACAGCTTCTCGTTTTGTGGCGGCCAGTCTCGCTGGGAACTTGGTCCTTGACCCCGATTCTGTATGGCTCATGAGGTCAACCGGATGCAAATCGATTAAAAAAATGATGCCTTGTTTAAATTACGATATCACGTGCACCCCCACATGATTTTTTCAACAACTTACTTTATACTTGAGGAGGCGGTCTTGGGGTGCACCTAGAACGGGACAAAAGTCTGGTTTGGCTTGCGCCGAGAGTTAGTTGTAGCTCGAAAATAAAGTGATGTATTTATTAACGTTCAGTTTTCGGGGGCTGCCTACATGGTTTTTCAAGGAACAGCTTCTCGTTTTGTGGCGGCCAGTCTCGCTGGGAACTTGGTCCTTGACCCCGATTCTGTATGGCTCATGAGGTCAACCGGATGGAAATCGATTAAAGAAAATGATGCCTTTGTTAAATTACGATATCACGTGCACCCCACATGATTTTTTCAACAACTTACTTTATACTTGAGGAGGCGGTCTTGGGGTGCACCTAGAACGGGACAAAGGTAGGTTTGGCTTGCGCCGAGAGTTAGTTGTAGCTCGGCAAATAAAGTGATGTATTTATTAACGTTCAGTTTTCGGGGGCTGCCTACATGGTTTTTCAAGGAACAGCTTCTCGTTTTGTGGCGGCCAGTCTCGCTGGGAACTTGGTCCTTGACCCCGATTCTGTATGGCTCATGAGGTCAACCGGATGGAAATCGATTAAAGAAAATGATGCCTTTTTTAAATTACGATATCACGTGCACCCACATGATTTTTTCAACAACTTACTTTATACTTGAGGAGGCGGTCTTGGGGTGCACCTAGAACGGGACAAAGGTCTGGTTTGGCTTGCGCCGAGAGTTAGTTGTAGCTCGGCAAATAAAGTGATGTATTTATTAACGTTCAGTTTTCGGGGGCTGCCTACATGGTTTTTCAAGGAACAGCTTCTCGTTTTGTGGCGGCCAGTCTCGCTGGGAACTTGGTCCTTGACCCCGATTCTGTATGGCTCATGAGGTCAACCGGATGCAAATCGATTAAAAAAATGATGCCTTTGTTTAAATTACGATATCACGTGCACCCCACATGATTTTTTCAACAACTTACTTTATACTTGAGGAGGCGGTCTTGGGGTGCACCTAGAACGGGACAAAGGTCAGGTTTGGCTTGCGCCGAGAGTTAGTTGTAGCTCGCAAATAAAGTGATGTATTTATTAACGTTCAGTTTTCGGGGGCTGCCTACATGGTTTTTCAAGGAACAGCTTCTCGTTTTGTGGCGGCCAGTCTCGCTGGGAACTTGGTCCTTGACCCCGATTCTGTATGGCTCATGAGGTCAACCGGATGCAAATCGATTAAAGAAAATGATGCCTTTGTTAAATTACGATATCACGTGCACCCCACATGATTTTTTCAACAACTTACTTTATACTTGAGGAGGCGGTCTTGGGGTGCACCTAGAACGGGACAAAGGTCAGGTTTGGCTTGCGCCGAGAGTTAGTTGTAGCTCGGCAAATAAAGTGATGTATTTATTAACGTTCAGTTTTCGGGGGCTGCCTACATGGTTTTTCAAGGAACAGCTTCTCGTTTTGTGGCGGCCAGTCTCGCTGGGAACTTGGTCCTTGACCCCGATTCTGTATGGCTCATGAGGTCAACCGGATGCAAATCGATTAAAAAAATGATGCCTTTGTTTAAATTACGATATCACGTGCACCCCACATGATTTTTTTCAACAACTTACTTTATACTTGAGGAGGCGGTCTTGGGGTGCACCTAGAACGGGACAAAGGTCTGGTTTGGCTTGCGCCGAGAGTTAGTTGTAGCTCGGCAAATAAAGTGATGTATTTATTAACGTTCAGTTTTCGGGGGCTGCCTACATGGTTTTTCAAGGAACAGCTTCTCGTTTTGTGGCGGCCAGTCTCGCTGGGAACTTGGTCCTTGACCCCGATTCTGTATGGCTCATGAGGTCAACCGGATGGAAATCGATTAAAAAAATGATGCCTTTTTAAATTACGATATCACGTGCACCCCACATGATTTTTTCAACAACTTACTTTATACTTGAGGAGGCGGTCTTGGGGTGCACCTAGAACGGGACAAAGGTCAGGTTTGGCTTGCGCCGAGAGTTAGTTGTAGCTCGGCAAATAAAGTGATGTATTTTATTAACGTTCAGTTTTCGGGGCTGCCTACATGGTTTTTCAAGGAACAGCTTCTCGTTTTGTGGCGGCCAGTCTCGCTGGGAACTTGGTCCTTGACCCCGATTCTGTATGGCTCATGAGGTCAACCGGATGGAAATCGATTAAAAAATGATGCCTTTGTTAAATTACGATATCACGTGCACCCCACATGATTTTTTCAACAACTTACTTTATACTTGAGGAGGCGGTCTTGGGGTGCACCTAGAACGGGACAAAGGTCAGGTTTGGCTTGCGCCGAGAGTTAGTTGTAGCTCGGCAAATAAAGTGATGTATTTATTAACGTTCAGTTTTCGGGGGCTGCCTACATGGTTTTTCAAGGAACAGCTTCTCGTTTTGTGGCGGCCAGTCTCGCTGGGAACTTGGTCCTTGACCCCGATTCTGTATGGCTCATGAGGTCAACCGGATGGAAATCGATTAAAAAAAATGATGCCTTTTTTTAAATTACGATATCACGTGCACCCCACATGATTTTTTCAACAACTTACTTTATACTTGAGGAGGCGGTCTTGGGGTGCACCTAGAACGGGACAAAAGTCTGGTTTGGCTTGCGCCGAGAGTTAGTTGTAGCTCGCAAATAAAGTGATGTATTTATTAACGTTCAGTTTTCGGGGGGCTGCCTACATGTTTTTCAAGGAACAGCTTCTCGTTTTGTGGCGGCCAGTCTCGCTGGGAACTTGGTCCTTGACCCCGATTCTGTATGGCTCATGAGGTCAACCGGATGGAAATCGATTAAAGAAAATGATGCCTTTGTTAAATTACGATATCACGTGCACCCCACATGATTTTTTCAACAACTTACTTTATACTTGAGGAGGCGGTCTTGGGGTGCACCTAGAACGGGACAAAGGTCTGGTTTGGCTTGCGCCGAGAGTTAGTTGTAGCTCGGCAAATAAAGTGATGTATTTATTAACGTTCAGTTTTCGGGGGCTGCCTACATGGTTTTTCAAGGAACAGCTTCTCGTTTTGTGGCGGCCAGTCTCGCTGGGAACTTGGTCCTTGACCCCGATTCTGTATGGCTCATGAGGTCAACCGGATGGAAATCGATTAAAGAAAATGATGCCTTTGTTAAATTACGATATCACGTGCACCCCACATGATTTTTCAACAACTTACTTTATACTTGAGGAGGCGGTCTTGGGGTGCACCTAGAACGGGACAAAGGTCTGGTTTGGCTTGCGCCGAGAGTTAGTTGTAGCTCGGCAAATAAAGTGATGTATTTATTAACGTTCAGTTTTCGGGGGCTGCCTACATGGTTTTTCAAGGAACAGCTTCTCGTTTTGTGGCGGCCAGTCTCGCTGGGAACTTGGTCCTTGACCCCGATTCTGTATGGCTCATGAGGTCAACCGGATGGAAATCGATTAAAGAAAATGATGCCTTTTTAAATTACGATATCACGTGCACCCCACATGATTTTTTCAACAACTTACTTTATACTTGAGGAGGCGGTCTTGGGGTGCACCTAGAACGGGACAAAGGTCTGGTTTGGCTTGCGCCGAGAGTTAGTTGTAGCTCGGCAAATAAAGTGATGTATTTATTAACGTTCAGTTTTCGGGGGCTGCCTACATGTTTTTCAAGGAACAGCTTCTCGTTTTGTGGCGGCCAGTCTCGCTGGGAACTTGGTCCTTGACCCCGATTCTGTATGGCTCATGAGGTCAACCGGATGGAAATCGATTAAAGAAAATGATGCCTTTGTATAAATTACGATATCACGTGCACCCCACATGATTTTTTCAACAACTTACTTTATACTTGAGGAGGCGGTCTTGGGGTGCACCTAGAACGGGACAAAGGTCAGGTTTGGCTTGCCGAGAGTTAGTTGTAGCTCGGCAAATAAAGTGATGTATTATTAACGTTCAGTTTTCGGGGGCTGCCTACATGGTTTTTCAAGGAACAGCTTCTCGTTTTGTGGCGGCCAGTCTCGCTGGGAACTTGGTCCTTGACCCCGATTCTGTATGGCTCATGAGGTCAACCGGATGCAAATCGATTAAAAAAAATGATGCCTTTGTTTAAATTACGATATCACGTGCACCCCACATGATTTTTTCAACAACTTACTTTATACTTGAGGAGGCGGTCTTGGGGTGCACCTAGAACGGGACAAAGGTCAGGTTTGGCTTGCGCCGAGAGTTAGTTGTAGCTCGGCAAATAAAGTGATGTATTTATTAACGTTCAGTTTTCGGGGGCTGCCTACATGGTTTTTCAAGGAACAGCTTCTCGTTTTGTGGCGGCCAGTCTCGCTGGGAACTTGGTCCTTGACCCCGATTCTGTATGGCTCATGAGGTCAACCGGATGAAATCGATTAAAGAAAATGATGCCTTTCTTTAAATTACGATATCACGTGCACCCCACATGATTTTTTCAACAACTTACTTTATACTTGAGGAGGCGGTCTTGGGGTGCACCTAGAACGGGACAAAAGTCAGGTTTGGCTTGCGCCGAGAGTTAGTTGTAGCTCGGCAAATAAAGTGATGTATTTATTAACGTTCAGTTTTCGGGGCTGCCTACATGGTTTTTCAAGGAACAGCTTCTCGTTTTGTGGCGGCCAGTCTCGCTGGGAACTTGGTCCTTGACCCCGATTCTGTATGGCTCATGAGGTCAACCGGATGCAAATCGATTAAAGAAAATGATGCCTTTGTTTAAATTACGATATCACGTGCACCCCACATGATTTTTTCAACAACTTACTTTATACTTGTGGAGGCGGTCTTGGGGTGCACCTAGAACGGGACAAAGGTCAGGTTTGGCTTGCGCCGAGAGTTAGTTGTAGCTCGGCAAATAAAGTGATGTATTTATTAACGTTCAGTTTTCGGGGGCTGCCTACATGGTTTTTCAAGGAACAGCTTCTCGTTTTGTGGCGGCCAGTCTCGCTGGGAACTTGGTCCTTGACCCCGATTCTGTATGGCTCATGAGGTCAACCGGATGCAAATCGATTAAAAAAATGATGCCTTTGTTTAAATTACGATATCACGTGCACCCCACATGATTTTTTCAACAACTTACTTTATACTTGAGGAGGCGGTCTTGGGGTGCACCTAGAACGGGACAAAGGTCAGGTTTGGCTTGCGCCGAGAGTTAGTTGTAGCTCGGCAAATAAAGTGATGTATTTATTAACGTTCAGTTTTCGGGGGCTGCCTACATGGTTTTTCAAGGAACAGCTTCTCGTTTTGTGGCGGCCAGTCTCGCTGGGAACTTGGTCCTTGACCCCGATTCTGTATGGCTCATGAGGTCAACCGGATGGAAATCGATTAAAGAAAATGATGCCTTTGTTAAATTACGATATCACGTGCACCCCACATGATTTTTTCAACAACTTACTTTATACTTGAGGAGGCGGTCTTGGGGTGCACCTAGAACGGGACAAAGGTCTGGTTTGGCTTGCGCGAGAGTTAGTTGTAGCTCGGCAAATAAAGTGATGTATTTATTAACGTTCAGTTTTCGGGGGCTGCCTACATGGTTTTTCAAGGAACAGCTTCTCGTTTTGTGGCGGCCAGTCTCGCTGGGAACTTGGTCCTTGACCCCGATTCTGTATGGCTCATGAGGTCAACCGGATGGAAATCGATTAAAGAAAATGATGCCTTTTTAAATTACGATATCACGTGCACCCACATGATTTTTTCAACAACTTACTTTATACTTGAGGAGGCGGTCTTGGGGTGCACCTAGAACGGGACAAAGGTCTGGTTTGGCTTGCGCCGAGAGTTAGTTGTAGCTCGCAAATAAAGTGATGTATTTATTAACGTTCAGTTTTCGGGGCTGCCTACATGGTTTTTCAAGGAACAGCTTCTCGTTTTGTGGCGGCCAGTCTCGCTGGGAACTTGGTCCTTGACCCCGATTCTGTATGGCTCATGAGGTCAACCGGATGGAAATCGATTAAAGAAAATGATGCCTTTGTTTAAATTACGATATCACGTGCACCCCACATGATTTTTTCAACAACTTACTTTATACTTGAGAGGGCGGTCTTGGGGTGCACCTAGAACGGGACAAAGGTCAGGTTTGGCTTGCGCGAGAGTTAGTTGTAGCTCGGCAAATAAAGTGATGTATTTATTAACGTTCAGTTTTCGGGGGCTGCCTACATGGTTTTTCAAGGAACAGCTTCTCGTTTTGTGGCGGCCAGTCTCGCTGGGAACTTGGTCCTTGACCCCGATTCTGTATGGCTCATGAGGTCAACCGGATGGAAATCGATTAAAGAAAATGATGCTTTCTTTAAATTACGATATCACGTGCACCCCACATGATTTTTTCAACAACTTACTTTTATACTTGAGGAGGCGTCTTGGGGTGCACCTAGAACGGGACAAAGGTCAGGTTTGGCTTGCGCCGAGAGTTAGTTAAGCTCGGCAAATAAAGTGATGTATTTATTAACGTTCAGTTTTCGGGGGCTGCCTACATGGTTTTTAAAGGAACAGCTTCTCGTTTTGTGGCGGCCAGTCTCGCTGGGAACTTGGTCCTTGACCCCGATTCTGTATGGCTCATGAGGTCAACCGGATGCAAATCGATTAAAAAAATGATGCCTTTGTTTAAATTACGATATCACGTGCACCCCACATGATTTTTTCAACAACTTACTTTATACTTGAGGAGGCGGTCTTGGGGTGCACTAGAACGGGACAAAGGTTGGTTTGGCTTGCGCCGAGAGTTAGTTGTAGCTCGGCAAATAAAGTGATGTATTTATTAACGTTCAGTTTTCGGGGGCTGCCTACATGGTTTTTCAAGGAACAGCTTCTCGTTTTGTGGCGGCCAGTCTCGCTGGGAACTTGGTCCTTGACCCCGATTCTGTATGGCTCATGAGGTCAACCGGATGGAAATCGATTAAAGAAAATGATGCCTTTTTTAAATTACGATATCACGTGCACCCCACATGATTTTTTCAACAACTTACTTTATACTTGAGGAGGCGGTCTTGGGGTGCACCTAGAACGGGACAAAGGTCAGGTTTGGCTTGCGCCGAGTTAGTTAAAGCTCGGCAAATAAAGTGATGTATTTATTAACGTTCAGTTTTCGGGGGCTGCCTACATGGTTTTTAAAGGAACAGCTTCTCGTTTTGTGGCGGCCAGTCTCGCTGGGAACTTGGTCCTTGACCCCGATTCTGTATGGCTCATGAGGTCAACCGGATGCAAATCGATTAAAAAAATGATGCCTTTGTTTAAATTACGATATCACGTGCACCCCACATGATTTTTTTCAACAACCTACTTTATACTTGAGGAGGCGGTCTTGGGGTGCACCTAGAACGGGACAAAGGTCAGGTTTGGCTTGCGCGAGAGTTAGTTGTAGCTCGGAAAATAAAGTGATGTATTTATTAACGTTCAGTTTTCGGGGGCTGCCTACATGGTTTTTCAAGGAACAGCTTCTCATTTTGTGGCGGCCAGTCTCGCTGGGAACTTGGTCCTGACCCCGATTCTGTATGGCTCATGAGGTCAACCGGATGGAAATCGATTAAAGAAAATGATGCCTTTGTTTAAATTACGATATCACGTGCACCCCACATTATTTTTTCAACAACTTGCTTTATACTTGTGGAGGCGGTCTTGGGGTGCACCTGGAACGGGACAAGGTCAGGTTTGGCTTGCGCCGAGAGTTAGTTGTAGCTCGGAAAATAAAGTGATGTATTTATTAACGTTCAGTTTTCGGGGGCTGCCTACATGGTTTTTCAAGGAACAGCTTCTCGTTTTGTGGCGGCCAGTCTCGCTGGGAACTTGGTCCTTGACCCCGATTATGTATTGCTCATGAGGTCAACCGGATGCAAATTGATTAAAAAAAATGATGCCTTTTGTTTAAATTACGATATCACGTGCACCCCACATGATTTTTTAAACAACTTGCTTTATACTTGTGGAGGCGGTCTTGGGTGCCTGGAACGGGACAAAGGTCAGGGTCGGCTTGGGGCAAGAGTTAGTTGTAGCCCGGCAAATAAAAATTCTTTATGCCTCATGAGGACAAAGGATGCAAATCCATGAATACAATGATGCATTTGTTTAAATTACGATATCACGTGCACCCTACATGATTTTTTGAACAACTTTATACTTGAGGAGGTGGTCTTGGGGGCGGAACGGACAAAGGTCACCATAGGCTTGGCCGAAAGTAAGTTGTAGCCCGACAAAGAAAAGATGCATGTATTAACGTTCAGTTTTCCGGGTTGCTACAGGGTTTTTCAAGGAACAACTTCTCTTTAGTGGCGGCCAGTCTCGCTAGGAACTTGGTCCGGCCCCTGATTCTTTATGGCTCATGAGGACAAAGGATGCAAATCGATAAATACAATGATGCATTTGTTTAAATTACGATATCACGTGCACCCTACATGATTTTTTCAACAACTTACTTTATACTTGAGGAGGTGGTCTTCGGGGTAAGAGGAACCGGAAAAAGGTCAGCCTAGGCTTGGGCCGAAAGTAAGTTGTAGCCCGGCAAAAGAATGTGATGTATTTCTTAACGTTCGGTTTTCGGGGTTGCCTACATGGTTTTTCAAGCTACAGCTTCTCGTTTTGTGGCGGCCAGTCTCACTAGGAACTTGGTCCGGGCCCCCGATTCTTTATGGCTCATGAGTACAAAGGATGCAATCGATGAATACAATAATGCATTTGTTTAAATTACGATATCACGTGCACCCTACATGATTTTTTCAACAACTTACTTTATACTTGAGGAGGCGGTCTTGGGGGCAAGAGGAACCGGACAAAGGTCAGCTTAGGCTTGGCCGAAAGTAAGTTGTAGCCCGTCAAGGAATGTGATGTATTTATTAACGTTCGGTTTTCGGGGCTGCCTACATGGTTTTT
Source organism: Utricularia gibba (assembly GCA_002189035.1). NCBI lineage: Eukaryota > Viridiplantae > Streptophyta > Magnoliopsida > Lamiales > Lentibulariaceae > Utricularia > Utricularia gibba. The sequence continues at coordinate 4,257 of NEEC01000451.1, read as the reverse complement.
CAAGGAACATCTTCTCGTTTTTGGCGCTAGTCTCGTTGGGAACCTGGTCCTTGACCCCGATTCTGTATGGCTCATGGGGTCAACCGGATGCAAATCGATGAAAAAAAATGATGCATTTGTTTAAATTACGATATCACGTGCACCCTACATGATTTTTTCAACAAACTTTATACTTGAGGAGGTGGTCTTGGGGGCAAGAGGAACCGGACAAAGGTCAGCATAGGCTTTGCCGAAAGTAAGTTGTAGCCCGGCAAAGAAAAGTGATGTATTTATTAAGGTTCGGTTTTCGGGGTTGCCAACATGGTTTTTAAAGGAACAGCTTCTCGTTTTGTGGCGGCCTGTATCGCAAGGAACTTGGTCCGGGCCCCTGATTCTTTATGGCTCATGAGGACAAAAGGATGCAAATCGATGAAGAAAATGATGCATTTGTTTAAATTACGATATCACGTGCACCCTACATGATTTTTTCAACAACTTACTTTATATTGAGGAGGCGGTCTTGGGGGGCAAGAGGAACCGGACAAAGGTAAGCTTAGGCTTGGGCCGAAAGTAAGTTGTAGCCTGGCAAATAAAGTGATAAATTTATTAAAGTTCAGTTTTCGGGGGCTGCCTACATGGTTTTCAAGGAACAGCTTCTCGTTTTGTGGCGGCCAGTCTCGCTGGGAACTTGGTCCTTGACCCCGATTATGTATGGCTCGTGAGGTCAACCGGATGCAAATCGATTAAAAAAAATGATGCATTGTTTAAATTACGATATCACGTGCACCCCACATGATTTTTTCAACAAATTACTTTATACTTAGGGAGGCGGTCTTGGGGTGCACTAGAACGGACAAAGGTCAGGTTTGGCTTGCACCGAGAGTTAGTTGTAGCCCGGCAAATAAAGTGATGTATTTATTAACGTTCAGTTTTCGGGGCTGCCTACATGGTTTTTCGAGGAACAGCTTCTCGTTTTGTGGCGGCCAGTCTCGCTGGAACTTGGTCCTTGACCCCGATTATGTATTGCTCATGAGGTCAACCGGATGCAAATCGATGAATACAATGATGCATTTGTTTATATTACGATATGACGTGCACCCCACATGATTTTTTCAACAACTTGCTTTATACTTGTGGAGGCGGTCTTGGGGTGCACCTGGAACGCGACAAAGGTCAGGTTTGGCTTGCGCCGAGAGTTAGTTGTAACACGGCAAATAAAGTGATATATTTATTAACGTTCAGTTTTCGGGGGCTGCCTACATGGTTTTTCAAGGAACAGCTTCTTGTTTTTGTGGCGGCCAGTCTCGCTGGGAACTTGGTCCTTGACCCCGATTATGTATGGCTCGTGAGGTCAACCGGATGCAATTCGATGAATACAATAATGCATTTGTTTAAATTACGATATCACGTGCACCCTACATGATTTTTTCAACAACTTACTTTATACTTGAGGAGGCGGTCTTGGGGGGCAAGAGAACCGGACAAAGGTCAGCTTAGGCTTGGGCCGAAAGTAAGTTGTAACACGGCAAATAAAGTGATATATTTATTAACGTTCAGTTTTCGGGGGCTGCCTACATGGTTTTTCAAGGAACAGCTTCTTGTTTTGTGGCGGCCAGTCTCGCTGGGAACTTGGTCCTTGACCCGATTATGTATGGCTCGTGAGGTCAACCGGATGCAAATCGATTAAAAAAAATGATGCATTTGTTTAAATTACGATATCACGTGCACCCTACATGATTTTTTCAACAACTTACTTTATACTTGAGGAGTGGTCTTGGGGGCAAGAGGAACCGGACAAAGGTCAGCATAGGCTTTGGCCGAAAGTAAGTTTGTAGCCCGGCAAAGAAAAGTGATGTATTTATTAAGGTTCGGTTTTCGGGGTTGCCTACATGGTTTTTAAGGAACAGCTTCTCGTTTTGTGGCGGCCTGTATCGCAAGGAACTTGGTCCGGGCCCCTGATTCTTTATGGCTCATGAGGACAAAGGATGCAAATCGATGAAAAAAATGATGCATTTGTTTAAATTACGATATCACGTGCACCCTACATGATTTTTTCAACAACTTACTTTATACTTGAGGAGGCGGTCTTGGGGGGCAAGAGGAACCGGACAAAGGTCAGGTTTGGCTTGCGCCGAGAGTTAGTTGTAGCCCGGCAAATAAAGTGATGTATTTATTAACGTTCAGTTTTCGGGGCTGCCTACATGGTTTTCAAGGAACAGCTTCTCGTTTTGTGGCGGCCAGTCTCGCTGGGAACTTGGTCCTTGACCCCGATTATGTATGGCTCATGAGGTCAACCGGATGCAAATCGATGAAAAAATGATGCTTTGTTTAATTACGATATCACGTGCACCCCACATGATTTTTTCAACAACTTACTTATACTTGTGGAGGGGTCTTGGGGTGCACCTGGAACGGGACAAAGGTCAGGTTTGGCTTGCGCCGAGAGTTAGTTGTAGCCGGAAAATAAAGTGATGTATTTATTAACGTTCAGTTTTTGGGGGCTGCCTACATGGTTTTTCAAGGAACAGCTTCTCGTTTTTTGTGGCGGCCAGTCTCGCTGGGAACTTGGTCCTTGACCCCGATTATGTATGGCTCATGAGGTCAACCGGATGCAAATCGATTAAAAAAATGATGCCTTTGTTTAAATTACGATATCACGTGCACCCCACATGATTTTTTCAACAACTTACTTTATACTTGAGGAGGCGGTCTTGGGGGGCAAGAGGAACCGGACAAAGGTCAGCTTAGGCTTGGGCCGAAAGTAAGTTGTAGCCGGCAAATAAAGTGATAAATTTATTAAAGTTCAGTTTTCGGGGGCTGCCTACATGGTTTTCAAGGAACAGCTTCTCGTTTTGTGGCGGCCAGTCTCGCTGGGAACTTGGTCCTTGACCCCGATTATGTATGGCTCGTGAGGTCAACCGGATGCAAATCGATTAAAAAAATGATGCATTTGTTTAAATTACGATATCACGTGCACCCCACATGATTTTTTCAACAACTTACTTTATACTTAGGGAGGCGGTCTTGGGGTGCACCTAGAACGGGACAAAGGTCAGGTTTGGCTTGCACCGAGAGTTAGTTGTAGCCCGGCAAATAAAGTGATGTATTTATTAACGTTCAGTTTTCGGGGGCTGCCTACATGGTTTTTCGAGGAACAGCTTCTCGTTTTGTGGCGGCCAGTCTCGCTGGGAACTTGGTCCTTGACCCCGATTATGTATTGCTCATGAGGTCAACCGGATGCAAATCGATGAATACAATGATGCATTTGTTTAATTACGATATGACGTGCACCCCACATGATTTTTTCAACAACTTGCTTTATACTTGTGGAGGCGGTCTTGGGGTGCACCTGGAACGGACAAAGGTCAGGTTTGGCTTGCGCCGAGAGTTAGTTGTAACACGGCAAATAAAGTGATGTATTTATTAACGTTCAGTTTTCGGGGGCTGCCTACATGGTTTTTCAAGGAACAGCTTCTCATTTTGTGGCGGCCAGTCTCGCTGGGAACTTGGTCCTTGACCCCGATTATGTATTGCTCATGAGGTCAACCGGATGCAAATCGATGAATACAATGATGCTTTGTTTTTAATTACGATATCACGTGCACCCCACATGATTTTTTCAACAACTTGCTTTATACTTGTGGAGGCGGTCTTGGGGTGCACCTGGAACGGGACAAAGGTCAGGTTTGGCTTGCGCCGAGAGTTAGTTGTACGGAAATAAAGTGATGTATTTATTAACGTTCAGTTTTCGGGGCTGCCTACATGGTTTTTCAAGGAACAGCTTCTCGTTTTTGTGGCGGCCAGTCTCGCTGGGAACTTGGTCCTTGACCCCGATTATGTATGGCTCATGAGGTCAACCGGATGCAAATCGATTAAAAAAAATGATGCCTTTGTTTAAATTACGATATCACGTGCACCCCACATGATTTTTCAACAACTTACTTTATACTTGAGGAGGCGGTCTTGGGGGGCAAGAGGAACGGACAAAGGTCAAGGCTTGGGCCGAAAGTAAGTTGTAGCGGCAAATAAAGTGATATTTATTAAAGTTCAGTTTTCGGGGCTGCCTACATGGTTTTTCAAGGAACAGCTTCTCGTTTTGTGGCGGCCAGTCTCGCTGGGAACTTGGTCCTTGACCCCGATTATGTATGGCTCATGAGGTCAACCGGATGCAAATCGATTAAAAAAAATGATGCCTTTTTTAAATTACGATATCACGTGCACCCCACATGATTTTTTCAACAACTTACTTTATACTTGAGGAGGCGGTCTTGGGGTGCA
>NEEC01000452.1:0-27852 GCA_002189035.1 Utricularia gibba | reverse complement strand
GCACAAATGCTCGAAAGATTGCCTTATATTAGCCTTCAGATGTGCAACGAAGTGGCCACCACGTTCGCGAAAATGTGACTCGGGACACCTGACTCGATGCGAATGTGATTTTTGACATGCAAAACATATGTATTTCATGCGACGATGTGAAATTTCGGATTTCGAGATGATCATTTAAGATGCCATCGGTGTGTGGCTAGCCACAACCTCATGGTGGCCTCGTGCACTCTTCGGTATCGAGTGGATATCTTACAAATGGTGATGAGTCATGTTGCACAAAGCATACCATTTCGAAGCTCGTTCCGAGCCGGTCTTTTTCGTGTGAGAACTTGTTCGTCCGAGGAGGCACAAATGCTCGAAAGATTGCCTTATATTAGCCTTCAGATGTGCAACGAAGTGGCCACCACGTTCGCGAAAATGTGACTCGGGACACCTGACTCGATGCGAATGTGATTTTTGACATGCAAAACATATGTATTTCATGCGACGATGTGAAATTTCGGATTTCGAGATGATCATTTAAGATGCCATCGGTGTGTGGCTAGCCACAACCTCATGGTGGCCTCGTGCACTCTTCGGTATCGAGTGGATATCTTACAAATGGTGATGAGTCATGTTGCACATAGCATACCCGTTTCAAAGCTCGTTCCGAGCCAGTCTTTTTTCGTGTGGAGAACTTGTTCGTCCGAGGAGGCACAAATGCTCGAAAGATTGCCTTATATTAGCCTTCAGATGTGCAACGAAGTGGCCACCACGTTCGCGAAAATGTGACTCGGGACACCTGACTCGATGCGAATGTGATTTTTGACATGCAAAACATATGTATTTCATGTGACGATGTGAAATTTCGGATTTCGAGATGATCATTTAAGATGCCATGGTGTGTGGCTAGCCACAACCTCATGGTGGCCTCGTGCACTCTTCGGTATCGAGTGGATATCTTACAAATGGTGATGAGTCATGTTGCACAAAGCATACCATTTCGAAGCTCGTTCCGAGCCGGTCTTTTTTCGTTGAGAACTTGTTCGTCCGAGGAGGCACAAATGCTCGAAGATTGCCTTATATTAGCCTTCAGATGTGCAACGAAGTGGCCACCACGTTCGCGAAAATGTGACTCAGGACACCTGACTCGATGCGAATGTGATTTTTGACATGCAAAACATATGTATTTCATGCGACGATGTGAAATTTCGGATTTCGAGATGATCATTTAAGATGTCATCGGTGTGTGGCTAGCCACAACCTCATGGTGGCCTCGTGCACTCTTCGGTATCGAGTGGATATCTTACAAATGGTGATGAGTCATGTTGCACAAAGCATACCATTTCGAAGCTCGTTCCGAGCCAGTCTTTTTTCGTTGAGAACTTGTTCGTCCGAGGAGGCACAAATGCGAAAGATTGCCTTATATTAGCCTTCAGATGTGCAACGAAGTGGCCACCACGTTCGCGAAAATGTGACTCGGGACACCTGACTCGATGCGAATGTGATTTTTGACATGCAAAACATATGTATTTCATGTGACGATGTGAAATTTCGGATTTCGAGATGATCATTTAAGATGCCATCGGTGTGTGGCTAGCCACAACCTCATGGTGGCCTCGTGCACTCTTCGGTATCGAGTGGATATCTTACAAATGGTGATGAGTCATGTTGCACAAGCATACCATTTCGAAGCTCGTTCCGAGCCGGTCTTTTTCGTGTGGAGAACTTGTTCGTCCGAGGAGGCACAAATGCTCGAAAGATTGCCTTATATTAGCCTTCAGATGTGCAACGAAGTGGCCACCACGTTCGCGAAAATGTGACTCGGGACACCTGACTCGATGCGAATGTGATTTTTGACATGCAAAACATATGTATTTCATGTGACGATGTGAAATTTCGGATTTCGAGATGATCATTTAAGATGCATCGGTGTGTGGCTAGCCACAACCTCATGGTGGCCTCGTGCACTCTTCGGTATCGAGTGGATATCTTACAAATGGTGATGAGTCATGTTGCACAAAGCATACCGTTTCGAAGCTCGTTCCGAGCCGGTCTTTTTTCGTGTGAGAACTTGTTCGTCCGAGGAGGCACAAATGCTCGAAAGATTGCCTTATATTAGCCTTCAGAGTGCAACGAAGTGGCCACCACGTTCGCGAAAATGTGACTCAGGACACCTGACTCGATGCGAATGTGATTTTTGACATGCAAAACATATGTATTTCATGCGACGATGTGAAATTTCGGATTTCGAGATGATCATTTAAGATGCATCGGTGTGTGGCTAGCCACAACCTCATGGTGGCCTCGTGCACTCTTCGGTATCGAGTGGATATCTTACAAATGGTGATGAGTCATGTTGCACAAAGCATACCATTCGAAGCTCGTTCCGAGCCGGTCTTTTTTTCGTGTGAGAACTTGTTCGTCCGAGGAGGCACAAATGCTCGAAAGATTGCCTTATATTAGCCTTCAGATGTGCAACGAAGTGGCCACCACGTTCGCGAAAATGTGACTCGGGACACCTGACTCGATGCGAATGTGATTTTTGACATGCAAAACATATGTATTTCATGCGACGATGTGAAATTTCGGATTTCGAGATGATCATTTAAGATGCATCGGTGTGTGTGGCTAGCCACAACCTCATGGTGGCCTCGTGCACTCTTCGGTATCGAGTGGATATCTTACAAATGGTGATGAGTCATGTTGCACAAGCATACCATTTCGAAGCTCGTTCCGAGCCGTCTTTTTTTCGTGTGGAGAACTTGTTCGTCCGAGGAGGCACAAATGCTCGAAAGATTGCCTTATATTAGCCTTCAGATGTGCAACGAAGTGGCCACCACGTTCGCGAAAATGTGACTCGGGACACCTGACTCGATGCGAATGTGATTTTTTGACATGCAAAACATATGTATTTCATGTGACGATGTGAAATTTCGGATTTCGAGATGATCATTTAAGATGCATCGGTGTGTGGCTAGCCACAACCTCATGGTGGCTCGTGCACTCTTCGGTATCGAGTGGATATCTTACAAATGGTGATGAGTCATGTTGCACAAAGCATACCATTTCGAAGCTCGTTCCGAGCCGGTCTTTTTTCGTGTGAGAACTTGTTCGTCCGAGGAGGCACAAATGCTCGAAGATTGCCTTATATTAGCCTTCAGATGTGCAACGAAGTGGCCACCACGTTCGCGAAAATGTGACTCAGGACACCTGACTCGATGCGAATGTGATTTTTGACATGCAAAACATATGTATTTCATGCGACGATGTGAAATTTCGGATTTCGAGATGATCATTTAAGATGCATCGGTGTGGCTAGCCACAACCTCATGGTGGCCTCGTGCACTCTTCGGTATCGAGTGGATATCTTACAAATGGTGATGAGTCATGTTGCACAAAGCATACCATTTCGAAGCTCGTTCCGAGCCGGTCTTTTTTCGTGTTGAGAACTTGTTCGTCCGAGGAGGCACAAATGCTCGAAAGATTGCCTTATATTAGCCTTCAGATGTGCAACGAAGTGGCCACCACGTTCGCGAAAATGTGACTCGGGACACCTGACTCGATGCGAATGTGATTTTTGACATGCAAAACATATGTATTTCATGCGACGATGTGAAATTTCGGATTTCGAGATGATCATTTAAGATGCCATCGGTGTGTGGCTAGCCACAACCTCATGGTGGCCTCGTGCACTCTTCGGTATCGAGTGGATATCTTACAAATGGTGATGAGTCATGTTGCACAAGCATACCATTTCGAAGCTCGTTCCGAGCCGGTCTTTTTCGTGTGAGAACTTGTTCGTCCGAGGAGGCACAAATGCTCGAAAGATTGCCTTATATTAGCCTTCAGATGTGCAACGAAGTGGCCACCACGTTCGCGAAAATGTGACTCAGGACACCTGACTCGATGCGAATGTGATTTTTGACATGCAAAACATATGTATTTCATGCGACGATGTGAAATTTCGGATTTCGAGATGATCATTTAAGATGCATCGGTGTGGCTAGCCACAACCTCATGGTGGCCTCGTGCACTCTTCGGTATCGAGTGGATATCTTACAAATGGTGATGAGTCATGTTGCACAAAGCATACCATTTCGAAGCTCGTTCCGAGCCGGTCTTTTTCGTGTTGAGAACTTGTTCGTCCGAGGAGGCACAAATGCTCGAAAGATTGCCTTATATTAGCCTTCAGATGTGCAACGAAGTGGCCACCACGTTCGCGAAAATGTGACTCGGGACACCTGACTCGATGCGAATGTGATTTTTGACATGCAAAACATATGTATTTCATGCGACGATGTGAAATTTCGGATTTCGAGATGATCATTTAAGATGCCATCGGTGTGTGGCTAGCCACAACCTCATGGTGGCCTCGTGCACTCTTCGGTATCGAGTGGATATCTTACAAATGGTGATGAGTCATGTTGCACAAAGCATACCATTTCGAAGCTCGTTCCGAGCCGGTCTTCGTGTTGAGAACTTGTTCGTCCGAGGGCACAAATGCTCGAAAGATTGCCTTATATTAGCCTTCAGATGTGCAACGAAGTGGCCACCACGTTCGCGAAAATGTGACTCGGGACACCTGACTCGATGCGAATGTGATTTTTGACATGCAAAACATATGTATTTCATGCGACGATGTGAAATTTCGGATTTCGAGATGATCATTTAAGATGCCATGGGTGTGGCTAGCACAACCTCATGGTGGCCTCGTGCACTCTTCGGTATCGAGTGGATATCTTACAAATGGTGATGAGTCATGTTGCACAAGCATACCGTTTCGAAGCTCGTTCCGAGCCGGTCTTTTTCGTGTTGAGAACTTGTTCGTCCGAGGGCACAAATGCTCGAAAGATTGCCTTATATTAGCCTTCAGATGTGCAACGAAGTGGCCACCACGTTCGCGAAAATGTGACTCTTGTGGGTGCTTGATGAATTTTTTGACATGCAAAACATATGTATTTCATGCGACGATGTGAAATTTCGGATTTCGAGATGATCATTTTAAGATGCATCGGTGTGTGGCTAGCCACAACCTCATGGTGGCCTCGTGCACTCTTCGGTATCGAGTGGATATCTTACAAATGGTGATGAGTCATGTTGCACAAAGCATACCATTTCGAAGCTCGTTCCGAGCCGGTCTTTTTTTCGTGAGAGAACTTGTTCGTCCGAGGAGGCACAAATGCTCGAAAGATTGCCTTATATTAGCCTTCAGATGTGCAACGAAGTGGCCACCACGTTCGCGAAAATGTGACTCAGGACACCTGACTCGATGCGAATGTGATTTTTGACATGCAAAACATATGTATTTCATGCGACGATGTGAAATTTCGGATTTCGAGATGATCATTTAAGATGCCATCGGTGTGTGGCTAGCCACAACCTCATGGTGGCCTCGTGCACTCTTCGGTATCGAGTGGATATCTTACAAATGGTGATGAGTCATGTTGCACATAGCATACCGTTTCGAAGCTCGTTCCGAGCCAGTCTTTTTTCGTGTTGAGAACTTGTTCGTCCGAGGAGGCACAAATGCTCGAAAGATTGCCTTATATTAGCCTTCAGATGTGCAACGAAGTGGCCACCACGTTCGCGAAAATGTGACTCGGGACACCTGACTCGATGCGAATGTGATTTTTGACATGCAAAACATATGTATTTCATGTGACGATGTGAAATTTCGGATTTCGAGATGATCATTTAAGATGCCATCGGTGTGTGGCTAGCCACAACCTCATGGTGGCCTCGTGCACTCTTCGGTATCGAGTGGATATCTTACAAATGGTGATGAGTCATGTTGCACAAAGCATACCATTTCGAAGCTCGTTCCGAGCCGGTCTTTTTTCGTGTGAGAACTTGTTCGTCCGAGGAGGCACAAATGCTCGAAAGATTGCCTTATATTAGCCTTCAGATGTGCAACGAAGTGGCCACCACGTTCGCGAAAATGTGACTCAGGACACCTGACTCGATGCGAATGTGATTTTTGACATGCAAAACATATGTATTTCATGCGACGATGTGAAATTTCGGATTTCGAGATGATCATTTAAGATGCCATCGGTGTGTGGCTAGCCACAACCTCATGGTGGCCTCGTGCACTCTTCGGTATCGAGTGGATATCTTACAAATGGTGATGAGTCATGTTGCACAAAGCATACCATTTCGAAGCTCGTTCCGAGCCAGTCTTTTTTTCGTTGAGAACTTGTTCGTCCGAGAGGCACAAATGCTCGAAAGATTGCCTTATATTAGCCTTCAGATGTGCAACGAAGTGGCCACCACGTTCGCGAAAATGTGACTCGGGACACCTGACTCGATGCGAATGTGATTTTTGACATGCAAAACATATGTTTCATGTGACGATGTGAAATTTCGGATTTCGAGATGATCATTTAAGATGCCATCGGTGTGTGGCTAGCCACAACCTCATGGTGGCCTCGTGCACTCTTCGGTATCGAGTGGATATCTTACAATGGTGATGAGTCATGTTGCACAAGCATACCGTTTCGAAGCTCGTTCCGAGCCAGTCTTTTTCGTGTTGAGAACTTGTTCGTCCGAGGGCACAAATGCTCGAAAGATTGCCTTATATTAGCCTTCAGATGTGCAACGAAGTGGCCACCACGTTCGCGAAAATGTGACTCGGGACACCTGACTCGATGCGAATGTGATTTTTGACATGCAAAACATATGTATTTCATGTGACGATGTGAAATTTCGGATTTCGAGAGATCATTTAAGATGCATCGGTGTGTGGCTAGCCACAACCTCATGGTGGCCTCGTGCACTCTTCGGTATCGAGTGGATATCTTACAAATGGTGATGAGTCATGTTGCACAAAGCATACCATTTCGAAAGCTCGTTCCGAGCCGGTCTTTTTCGTGTGGAGAACTTGTTCGTCCGAGGAGGCACAAATGCTCGAAAGATTGCCTTATATTAGCCTTCAGATGTGCAACGAAGTGGCCACCACGTTCGCGAAAATGTGACTCGGGACACCTGACTCGATGCGAATGTGATTTTTGACATGCAAAACATATGTATTTCATGCGACGATGTGAAATTTCGGATTTCGAGATGATCATTTAAGATGCATCGGTGTGTGGCTAGCCACAACCTCATGGTGGCCTCGTGCACTCTTCGGTATCGAGTGGATATCTTACAAATGGTGATGAGTCATGTTGCACAAAGCATACCATTTCGAAGCTCGTTCCGAGCCGTTTTTTTCGTTTTGAGAACTTGTTCGTCCGAGGAGGCACAAATGCTCGAAAGATTGCCTTATATTAGCCTTCAGATGTGCAACGAAGTGGCCACCACGTTCGCGAAAATGTGACTCAGGACACCTGACTCGATGCGAATGTGATTTTTGACATGCAAAACATATGTATTTCATGCGACGATGTGAAATTTCGGATTTCGAGATGATCATTTAAGATGCCATCGGTGTGTGGCTAGCCACAACCTCATGGTGGCCTCGTGCACTCTTCGGTATCGAGTGGATATCTTACAAATGGTGATGAGTCATGTTGCACAAAGCATACCATTTCGAAGCTCGTTCCGAGCCGGTCTTTTTCGTGTGAGAACTTGTTCGTCCGAGGAGGCACAAATGCTCGAAGATTGCCTTATATTAGCCTTCAGATGTGCAACGAAGTGGCCACCACGTTCGCGAAAATGTGACTCAGGACACCTGACTCGATGCGAATGTGATTTTTGACATGCAAAACATATGTATTTCATGCGACGATGTGAAATTTCGGATTTCGAGATGATCATTTAAGATGCCATCGGTGTGTGGCTAGCCACAACCTCATGGTGGCCTCGTGCACTCTTCGGTATCGAGTGGATATCTTACAAATGGTGATGAGTCATGTTGCACAAAGCATACCATTTCGAAGCTCGTTCCGAGCCGGTCTTTTCGTGTGAGAACTTGTTCGTCCGAGGAGGCACAAATGCTCGAAAGATTGCCTTATATTAGCCTTCAGATGTGCAACGAAGTGGCCACCACGTTCGCGAAAATGTGACTCAGGACACCTGACTCGATGCGAATGTGATTTTTGACATGCAAAACATATGTATTTCATGCGACGATGTGAAATTTCGGATTTCGAGATGATCATTTAAGATGCATCGGTGTGTGGCTAGCCACAACCTCATGGTGGCCTCGTGCACTCTTCGGTATCGAGTGGATATCTTACAAATGGTGATGAGTCATGTTGCACAAAGCATACCATTTCGAAGCTCGTTCCGAGCCGGTCTTTTTTCGTGTGAGAACTTGTTCGTCCGAGGAGGCACAAATGCTCGAAGATTGCCTTATATTAGCCTTCAGATGTGCAACGAAGTGGCCACCACGTTCGCGAAAATGTGACTCGGGACACCTGACTCGATGCGAATGTGATTTTTGACATGCAAAACATATGTATTTCATGGACGATGTGAAATTTCGGATTTCGAGATGATCATTTAAGATGCATCGGTGTGTGGCTAGCCACAACCTCATGGTGGCCTCGTGCACTCTTCGGTATCGAGTGGATATCTTACAAATGGTGATGAGTCATGTTGCACAAAGCATACCATTCGAAGCTCGTTTAGTCTTTTTTCGTGTGAGAACTTGTTCGTCCGAGAGGCACAAATGCTCGAAGATTGCCTTATATTAGCCTTCAGATGTGCAACGAAGTGGCCACCACGTTCGCGAAAATGTGACTCAGGACACCTGACTCGATGCGAATGTGATTTTTGACATGCAAAACATATGTATTTCATGCGACGATGTGAAATTTCGGATTTCGAGATGATCATTTAAGATGCATCGGTGTGTGGCTAGCCACAACCTCATGGTGGCCTCGTGCACTCTTCGGTATCGAGTGGATATCTTACAAATGGTGATGAGTCATGTTGCACAAAGCATACCATTTCGAAGCTCGTTCCGAGCCAGTCTTTTTCGTGTTGAGAACTTGTTCGTCCGAGGGCACAAATGCTCGAAAGATTGCCTTATATTAGCCTTCAGATGTGCAACGAAGTGGCCACCACGTTCGCGAAAATGTGACTCGGGACACCTGACTCGATGCGAATGTGATTTTTGACATGCAAAACATATGTATTTCATGCGACGATGTGAAATTTCGGATTTCGAGATGATCATTTAAGATGCCATGGTGTGTGGCTAGCCACAACCTCATGGTGGCCTCGTGCACTCTTCGGTATCGAGTGGATATCTTACAAATGGTGATGAGTCATGTTGCACAAAGCATACCGTTTCGAAGCTCGTTCCGAGCCAGTCTTTTCGTGTTGAGAACTTGTTCGTCCGAGGAGGCACAAATGCTCGAAAGATTGCCTTATATTAGCCTTCAGATGTGCAACGAAGTGGCCACCACGTTCGCGAAAATGTGACTCGGGACACCTGACTCGATGCGAATGTGATTTTTGACATGCAAAACATATGTATTTCATGCGACGATGTGAAATTTCGGATTTCGAGATGATCATTTAAGATGCATCGTGTGTGGCTAGCCACAACCTCATGGTGGCCTCGTGCACTCTTCGGTATCGAGTGGATATCTTACAAAATGGTGATGAGTCATGTTGCACAAAGCATACCATTTCGAAGCTCGTTCCGAGCCGGTCTTTTTCGTGTTGAGAACTTGTTCGTCCGAGGAGGCACAAATGCTCGAAAGATTGCCTTATATTAGCCTTCAGATGTGCAACGAAGTGGCCACCACGTTCGCGAAAATGTGACTCGGGACACCTGACTCGATGCGAATGTGATTTTTGACATGCAAAACATATGTATTTCATGCGACGATGTGAAATTTCGGATTTCGAGATGATCATTTAAGATGCCATCGGTGTGTGGCTAGCACAACCCATGGTGGCCTCGTGCACTCTTCGGTATCGAGTGGATATCTTACAAATGGTGATGAGTCATGTTGCACAAGCATACCGTTTCGAAGCTCGTTCCGAGCCAGTCTTCTTTCGTGTTGAGAACTTGTTCGTCCGAGGAGGCACAAATGCTCGAAAGATTGCCTTATATTAGCCTTCAGATGTGCAACGAAGTGGCCACCACGTTCGCGAAAATGTGACTCAGGACACCTGACTCGATGCGAATGTGATTTTTGACATGCAAAACATATGTATTTCATGCGACGATGTGAAATTTCGGATTTCGAGATGATCATTTAAGATGCATCGGTGTGTGGCTAGCCACAACCTCATGGTGGCCTCGTGCACTCTTCGGTATCGAGTGGATATCTTACAAATGGTGATGAGTCATGTTGCACAAAGCATACCATTTCGAAGCTCGTTCCGAGCCGGTCTTTTTTCGTGTGGAGAACTTGTTCGTCCGAGGAGGCACAAATGCTCGAAAGATTGCCTTATATTAGCCTTCAGATGTGCAACGAAGTGGCCACCACGTTCGCGAAAATGTGACTCAGGACACCTGACTCGATGCGAATGTGATTTTTGACATGCAAAACATATGTATTTCATGCGACGATGTGAAATTTCGGATTTCGAGATGATCATTTAAGATGCCATCGGTGTGGCTAGCCACAACCTCATGGTGGCCTCGTGCACTCTTCGTATCGAGTGGATATCTTACAAATGGTGATGAGTCATGTTGCACAAAGCATACCATTTCGAAGCTCGTTCCGAGCCGGTCTTTTTCGTGTTGAGAACTTGTTCGTCCGAGGAGGCACAAATGCTCGAAAGATTGCCTTATATTAGCCTTCAGATGTGCAACGAAGTGGCCACCACGTTCGCGAAAATGTGACTCAGGACACCTGACTCGATGCGAATGTGATTTTTGACATGCAAAACATATGTATTTCATGTGACGATGTGAAATTTCGGATTTCGAGATGATCATTTAAGATGCCATCGGTGTGTGGCTAGCCACAACCTCATGGTGGCCTCGTGCACTCTTCGGTATCGAGTGGATATCTTACAAATGGTGATGAGTCATGTTGCACAAAGCATACCATTTCGAAGCTCGTTCCGAGCCGGTCTTTTTTCGTGTGAGAACTTGTTCGTCCGAGGAGGCACAAATGCTCGAAAGATTGCCTTATATTAGCCTTCAGATGTGCAACGAAGTGGGGCGTTCGCGAAAATGTGACTCGGGACACCTGACTCGATGCGAATGTGATTTTTGACATGCAAAACATATGTATTTCATGTGACGATGTGAAATTTCGGATTTCGAGATGATCATTTAAGATGCATCGGTGTGTGGCTAGCCACAACCTCATGGTGGCCTCGTGCACTCTTCGGTATCGAGTGGATATCTTACAAATGGTGATGAGTCATGTTGCACAAAGCATACCATTTCGAAGCTCGTTCCGAGCCGGTCTTTTTCGTGTGGAGAACTTGTTCGTCCGAGGAGGCACAAATGCTCGAAGATTGCCTTATATTAGCCTTCAGATGTGCAACGAAGTGGCCACCACGTTCGCGAAAATGTGACTCGGACACCTGACTCGATGCGAATGTGATTTTTGACATGTGTATTTCATGCGACGATGTGATTTCGGATTTCGAGATGATCATTTAAGATGCATGTGTGTGGCTAGCCACAACCTCATGGTGGCCTCGTGCACTCTTCGGTATCGAGTGGATATCTTACAAATGGTGATGAGTCATGTTGCACAAAGCATACCATTTCGAAGCTCGTTCCGAGCCGGTCTTTTTTCGTGTGAGAACTTGTTCGTCCGAGGAGGCACAAATGCTCGAAAGATTGCCTTATATTAGCCTTCAGATGTGCAACGAAGTGGCCACCACGTTCGCGAAAATGTGACTCAGGACACCTGACTCGATGCGAATGTGATTTTTGACATGCAAAACATATGTATTTCATGCGACGATGTGAAATTTCGGATTTCGAGATGATCATTTAGATGATCGGTGTGTGGCTAGCCACAACCTCATGGTGGCCTCGTGCACTCTTCGGTATCGAGTGGATATCTTACAAATGGTGATGAGTCATGTTGCACAAAGCATACCATTTCGAAGCTCGTTCCGACTTTTTTCGTGTGAGAACTTGTTCGTCCGAGGAGGCACAAATGCTCGAAAGATTGCCTTATATTAGCCTTCAGATGTGCAACGAAGTGGCCACCACGTTCGCGAAAATGTGACTCGGACACCTGACTCGATGCGAATGTGATTTTTGACATGCAAACATATGTATTTTCATGTGACGATGTGAAATTTCGGATTTCGAGATGATCATTTAAGATGCATCGGTGTGTGGCTAGCCACAACCTCATGGTGCCTCGCATCTTCGGTATCGAGTGGATATCTTACAAATGGTGATGAGTCATGTTGCACAAAGCATACCATTTCGAAGCTCGTTCCGATTTTTCGTTGGAGAACTTGTTCGTCCGAGAGGCACAAATGCTCGAAAGATTGCCTATATTAGCCTTCAGATGCAACGAAGTGGCCACCACGTTCGCGAAAATGTGACTCGGGACACCTGACTCGGCGAATGTGATTTTTGACATGCAAAACATATGTATTTCATGTGACGATGTGAAATTTCGATTTCGAGATGATCATTTAAGATGCATCGGTGTGTGGCTAGCCACAACCTCATGGTGGCCTCGTGGGTATCGAGTGGATATCTTACAAATGGTGATGAGTCATGTTGCACAAAGCATACCATTTCGAAGCTCGTTCCGAGCCGTCTTTTTCGTGTGGAGAACTTGTTCGTCCGAGGAGGCACAAATGCTCGAAAGATTGCCTTATATTAGCCTTCAGATGTGCAACGAAGTGGCCACCACGTTCGCGAAAATGTGACTCGGACACCTGACTCGATGCGAATGTGATTTTTTGACATGCAAAACAAATGTATTTCATGCGACGATGTGAAATTTCGGATTTCGAGATGATCATTTAAGATGCATCGGTGTGTGGCTAGCCACAACCTCATGGTGGCCTCGTGCACTCTTCGGTATCGAGTGGATATCTTACAAATGGTGATGAGTCATGTTGCACAAAGCATACCATTTCGAAGCTCGTTCCGAGCCGTCTTTTTTCGTGTGGAGAACTTGTTCGTCCGAGGAGGCACAAATGCTCGAAAGATTGCCTTATATTAGCCTTCAGATGTGCAACGAAGTGGCCACCACGTTCGCGAAAATGTGACTCGGGACACCTGACTCGATGCGAATGTGATTTTTGACATGCAAAACATATGTATTTCATGTGACGATGTGAAATTTCGGATTTCGAGATAATCATTTAGATGCCATCGGTGTGTGGCTAGCCACAACCTCATGGTGGCCTCGTGCACTCTTCGGTATCGAGTGGATATCTTACAAATGGTGATGAGTCATGTTGCACAAAGCATACCATTTCGAAGCTCGTTCCGAGCCGGTCTTTTTCGTGTGGAGAACTTGTTCGTCCGAGGAGGCACAAATGCTCGAAAGATTGCCTTATATTAGCCTTCAGATGTGCAACGAAGTGGCCACCACGTTCGCGAAAATGTGACTCGGACACCTGACTCGATGCGAATGTGATTTTTGACATGCAAAACATATGTATTTCATGCGACGATGTGAAATTTCGGATTTCGAGATGATCATTTAAGATGCCATCGGTGTGTGGCTAGCCACAACCTCATGGTGGCCTCGTGCACTCTTCGGTATCGAGTGGATATCTTACAAATGGTGATGAGTCATGTTGCACAAAGCATACCATTTCGAAGCTCGTTCCGAGCCGGTCTTTTTTCGTGTGGAGAACTTGTTCGTCCGAGGAGGCACAAATGCTCGAAAGATTGCCTTATATTAGCCTTCAGATGTGCAACGAAGTGGCCACCACGTTCGCGAAAATGTGACTCGGGACACCTGACTCGATGCGAATGTGATTTTTGACATGCAAAACATATGTATTTCATGTGACGATGTGAAATTTCGGATTTCGAGATGATCATTTAAGATGCCATCGGTGTGTGGCTAGCCACAACCTCATGGTGGCCTCGTGCACTCTTCGGTATCGAGTGGATATCTTACAAATGGTGATGAGTCATGTTGCACAAAGCATACCATTTCGAAGCTCGTTCCGAGCCGGTCTTTTTTCGTGTGAGAACTTGTTCGTCCGAGGAGGCACAAATGCTCGAAAGATTGCCTTATATTAGCCTTCAGATGTGCAACGAAGTGGCCACCACGTTCGCGAAAATGTGACTCGGACACCTGACTCGATGCGAATGTGATTTTGACATGCAAAACATATGTATTTCATGCGACGATGTGAAATTTCGGATTTCGAGATGATCATTTAAGATGCCATCGGTGTGTGGCTAGCCACAACCTCATGGTGGCCTCGTGCACTCTTCGGTATCGAGTGGATATCTTACAAATGGTGATGAGTCATGTTGCACAAAGCATACCATTTCGAAGCTCGTTCCGAGCCGTCTTTTTCGTGTTGAGAACTTGTTCGTCCGAGGAGGCACAAATGCTCGAAAGATTGCCTTATATTAGCCTTCAGATGTGCAACGAAGTGGCCACCACGTTCGCGAAAATGTGACTCGGGACACCTGACTCGATGCGAATGTGATTTTTGACATGCAAAACATATGTATTTCATGTGACGATGTGAAATTTCGGATTTCGAGATGATCATTTAGATGCCATCGGTGTGTGGCTAGCCACAACCTCATGGTGGCCTCGTGCACTCTTCGGTATCGAGTGGATATCTTACAAATGGTGATGAGTCATGTTGCACAAAGCATACCATTTTCGAAGCTCGTTCCGAGCCGTCTTTTTTCGTGTTGAGAACTTGTTCGTCCGAGGAGGCACAAATGCTCGAAAGATTGCCTTATATTAGCCTTCAGATGTGCAACGAAGTGGCCACCACGTTCGCGAAAATGTGACTCGGGACACCTGACTCGATGCGAATGTGATTTTTGACATGCAAAACATATGTATTTCATGCGACGATGTGAAATTTCGGATTTCGAGATGATCATTTAAGATGCATCGGTGTGTGGCTAGCCACAACCTCATGGTGGCCTCGTGCACTCTTCGGTATCGAGTGGATATCTTACAAATGGTGATGAGTCATGTTGCACAAAGCATACCATTTCGAAGCTCGTTCCGAGCCGGTCTTTTTTCGTGTTGAGAACTTGTTCGTCCGAGGAGGCACAAATGCTCGAAAGATTGCCTTATATTAGCCTTCAGATGTGCAACGAAGTGGCCACCACGTTCGCGAAAATGTGACTCGGACACCTGACTCGATGCGAATGTGATTTTTGACATGCAAAACATATGTATTTCATGCGACGATGTGAAATTTCGGATTTCGAGATGATCATTTAAGATGCCATCGGTGTGTGGCTAGCCACAACCTCATGGTGGCCTCGTGCACTCTTCGGTATCGAGTGGATATCTTACAAATGGTGATGAGTCATGTTGCACAAAGCATACCATTTCGAAGCTCGTTCCGAGCCGTCTTTTTTCGTGTTGGAGAACTTGTTCGTCCGAGGAGGCACAAATGCTCGAAAGATTGCCTTATATTAGCCTTCAGATGTGCAACGAAGTGGCCACCACGTTCGCGAAAATGTGACTCAGGACACCTGACTCGATGCGAATGTGATTTTTGACATGCAAAACATATGTATTTCATGTGACGATGTGAAATTTCGGATTTCGAGATGATCATTTAAGATGCCATCGGTGTGTGGCTAGCCACAACCTCATGGTGGCCTCGTGCACTCTTCGGTATCGAGTGGATATCTTACAAATGGTGATGAGTCATGTTGCACAAAGCATACCATTTCGAAGCTCGTTCCGAGCCGGTCTTTTTCGTGTTGAGAACTTGTTCGTCCGAGGAGGCACAAATGCTCGAAAGATTGCCTTATATTAGCCTTCAGATGTGCAACGAAGTGGCCACCACGTTCGCGAAAATGTGACTCGGACACCTGACTCGATGCGAATGTGATTTTTGACATGCAAAACATATGTATTTCATGCGACGATGTGAAATTTCGGATTTCGAGATGATCATTTAAGATGCCATCGGTGTGTGGCTAGCCACAACCTCATGGTGGCCTCGTGCACTCTTCGGTATCGAGTGGATATCTTACAAATGGTGATGAGTCATGTTGCACAAAGCATACCATTTCGAAGCTCGTTCCGAGCCGGTCTTTTTTTCGTGTGGAGAACTTGTTCGTCCGAGGAGGCACAAATGCTCGAAAGATTGCCTTATATTAGCCTTCAGATGTGCAACGAAGTGGCCACCACGTTCGCGAAAATGTGACTCGGGACACCTGACTCGATGCGAATGTGATTTTTGACATGCAAAACATATGTATTTCATGTGACGATGTGAAATTTCGGATTTCGAGATGATCATTTAAGATGCCATCGGTGTGTGGCTAGCCACAACCTCATGGTGGCCTCGTGCACTCTTCGGTATCGAGTGGATATCTTACAAATGGTGATGAGTCATGTTGCACAAAGCATACCATTTCGAAGCTCGTTCCGAGCCGGTCTTTTTTCGTGTTGAGAACTTGTTCGTCCGAGGAGGCACAAATGCTCGAAAGATTGCCTTATATTAGCCTTCAGATGTGCAACGAAGTGGCCACCACGTTCGCGAAAATGTGACTCGGACACCTGACTCGATGCGAATGTGATTTTTGACATGCAAAACATATGTATTTCATGGACGATGTGAAATTTCGGATTTCGAGATGATCATTTAAGATGCCATGGTGTGTGGCTAGCCACAACCTCATGGTGGCCTCGTGCACTCTTCGGTATCGAGTGGATATCTTACAAATGGTGATGAGTCATGTTGCACATAGCATACCATTTTCGAAGCTCGTTCCGAGCCGTCTTTTTTCGTGTGAGAACTTGTTCGTCCGAGGAGGCACAAATGCTCGAAAGATTGCCTTATATTAGCCTTCAGATGTGCAACGAAGTGGCCACCACGTTCGCGAAAATGTGACTCGGGACACCTGACTCGATGCGAATGTGATTTTTGACATGCAAAACATATGTTTTCATGTGACGATGTGAAATTTCGGATTTCGAGATGATCATTTAAGATGCCATCGGTGTGTGGCTAGCCACAACCTCATGGTGGCCTCGTGCACTCTTCGGTATCGAGTGGATATCTTACAAATGGTGATGAGTCATGTTGCACAAAGCATACCATTTCGAAGCTCGTTCCGAGCCGGTCTTTTTTCGTGTGAGAACTTGTTCGTCCGAGGAGGCACAAATGCTCGAAAGATTGCCTTATATTAGCCTTCAGATGTGCAACGAAGTGGCCACCACGTTCGCGAAAATGTGACTCGGACACCTGACTCGATGCGAATGTGATTTTTGACATGCAAAACATATGTATTTCATGGACGATGTGAAATTTCGGATTTCGAGATGATCATTTAAGATGCATCGGTGTGTGGCTAGCCACAACCTCATGGTGGCCTCGTGCACTCTTCGGTATCGAGTGGATATCTTAAAATGGTGATGAGTCATGTTGCACAAAGCATACCATTTCGAAGCTCGTTCCGAGCCGTCTTTTTCGTGTGGAGAACTTGTTCGTCCGAGGAGGCACAAATGCTCGAAAGATTGCCTTATATTAGCCTTCAGATGTGCAACGAAGTGGCCACCACGTTCGCGAAAATGTGACTCGGGACACCTGACTCGATGCGAATGTGATTTTTGACATGCAAAACATATGTATTTCATGTGACGATGTGAAATTTCGGATTTCGAGATGATCATTTAAGATGCCATCGGTGTGTGGCTAGCCACAACCTCATGGTGGCCTCGTGCACTCTTCGGTATCGAGTGGATATCTTACAAATGGTGATGAGTCATGTTGCACATAGCATACCGTTTCGAAGCTCGTTCCGAGCCGTCTTCTTTCGTGTTGAGAACTTGTTCGTCCGAGGAGCACAAATGCTCGAAAGATTGCCTTATATTAGCCTTCAGATGTGCAACGAAGTGGCCACCACGTTCGCGAAAATGTGACTCGGGACACCTGACTCGATGCGAATGTGATTTTTGACATGCAAAACATATGTATTTCATGTGACGATGTGAAATTTCGGATTTCGAGATGATCATTTAAGATGCCATGGGTGTGTGGCTAGCCACAACCTCATGGTGGCCTCGTGCACTCTTCGGTATCGAGTGGATATCTTACAAATGGTGATGAGTCATGTTGCACAAAGCATACCATTTCGAAGCTCGTTCCGAGCCGGTCTTTTTCGTGTGAGAACTTGTTCGTCCGAGGAGGCACAAATGCTCGAAAGATTGCCTTATATTAGCCTTCAGATGTGCAACGAAGTGGCCACCACGTTCGCGAAAATGTGACTCGGGACACCTGACTCGATGCGAATGTGATTTTTGACATGCAAAACATATGTATTTCATGTGACGATGTGAAATTTCGGATTTCGAGATGATCATTTAAGATGCATCGGTGTGTGGCTAGCCACAACCTCATGGTGGCCTCGTGCACTCTTCGGTATCGAGTGGATATCTTACAAATGGTGATGAGTCATGTTGCACATAGCATACCGTTTCGAAGCTCGTTCCGAGCCGTCTTTTTCGTGTGAGAACTTGTTCGTCCGAGGAGGCACAAATGCTCGAAAGATTGCCTTATATTAGCCTTCAGATGTGCAACGAAGTGGCCACCACGTTCGCGAAAATGTGACTCGGGACACCTGACTCGATGCGAATGTGATTTTTGACATGCAAAACATATGTATTTCATGTGACGATGTGAAATTTCGGATTTCGAGATGATCATTTAAGATGCCATCGGTGTGTGGCTAGCCACAACCTCATGGTGGCCTCGTGCACTCTTCGGTATCGAGTGGATATCTTACAAATGGTGATGAGTCATGTTGCACAAAGCATACCATTTTCGAAGCTCGTTCCGAGCCGGTCTTTTTTCGTGTGAGAACTTGTTCGTCCGAGGAGGCACAAATGCTCGAAAGATTGCCTTATATTAGCCTTCAGATGTGCAACGAAGTGGCCACCACGTTCGCGAAAATGTGACTCGGACACCTGACTCGATGCGAATGTGATTTTTGACATGCAAAACATATGTATTTCATGCGACGATGTGAAATTTCGGATTTCGAGATGATCATTTAAGATGCCATCGGTGTGTGGCTAGCCACAACCTCATGGTGGCCTCGTGCACTCTTCGGTATCGAGTGGATATCTTACAAATGGTGATGAGTCATGTTGCACATCATACCGTTTCGAAGCTCGTTCCGAGCCGTCTTCTTTCGTGTTGAGAACTTGTTCGTCCGAGGAGGCACAAATGCTCGAAAGATTGCCTTATATTAGCCTTCAGATGTGCAACGAAGTGGCCACCGTTCGCGAAAATGTGACTCGGGACACCTGACTCGATGCGAATGTGATTTTTGACATGCAAAACATATGTATTTCATGTGACGATGTGAAATTTCGGATTTCGAGATGATCATTTAAGATGCCATCGGTGTGTGGCTAGCCACAACCTCATGGTGGCCTCGTGCACTCTTCGGTATCGAGTGGATATCTTACAAATGGTGATGAGTCATGTTGCACAAAGCATACCATTTCGAAGCTCGTTCCGAGCCGGTCTTTTTTCGTGTTGAGAACTTGTTCGTCCGAGGAGGCACAAATGCTCGAAAGATTGCCTTATATTAGCCTTCAGATGTGCAACGAAGTGGCCACCACGTTCGCGAAAATGTGACTCGGACACCTGACTCGATGCGAATGTGATTTTTGACATGCAAAACATATGTATTTCATGCGACGATGTGAAATTTCGGATTTCGAGATGATCATTTAAGATGCCATCGGTGTGTGGCTAGCCACAACCTCATGGTGGCCTCGTGCACTCTTCGGTATCGAGTGGATATCTTACAAATGGTGATGAGTCATGTTGCACAAAGCATACCATTTCGAAGCTCGTTCCGAGCCGGTCTTTTTTCGTGTGGAGAACTTGTTCGTCCGAGGAGGCACAAATGCTCGAAAGATTGCCTTATATTAGCCTTCAGATGTGCAACGAAGTGGCCACCACGTTCGCGAAATGTGACTCGGACACCTGACTCGATGCGAATGTGATTTTTGACATGCAAAACATATGTATTTCATGTGACGATGTGAAATTTCGGATTTCGAGATGATCATTTAAGATGCCATCGGTGTGTGGCTAGCCACAACCTCATGGTGGCCTCGTGCACTCTTCGGTATCGAGTGGATATCTTACAATGGTGATGAGTCATGTTGCACAAAGCATACCATTTCGAAGCTCGTTCCGAGCCGGTCTTTTTTCGTGTGGAGAACTTGTTCGTCCGAGGAGGCACAAATGCTCGAAATTGCCTTATATTAGCCTTCAGATGTGCAACGAAGTGGCCACCACGTTCGCGAAAATGTGACTCGGACACCTGACTCGATGCGAATGTGATTTTTGACATGCAAAACATATGTATTTCATGCGACGATGTGAAATTTCGGATTTCGAGATGATCATTTAAGATGCCATCGGTGTGTGGCTAGCCACAACCTCATGGTGGCCGTGCACTCACTCTTCGGTATCG
Organism: Utricularia gibba; assembly: GCA_002189035.1. NCBI lineage: Eukaryota > Viridiplantae > Streptophyta > Magnoliopsida > Lamiales > Lentibulariaceae > Utricularia > Utricularia gibba. Next base: position 7,355 of record NEEC01000452.1, on the reverse strand, counting down.
AGTGGATCTTGCAAACGGTGATGAGTCATGTTGCACATATCATACCGTTTCGAAGCTCGTTCCGAGCCGTCTTTTTTCGTGTTGAGAACTTGTTCGTCCGAGGAGGCACAAATGCTCGAAAGATTGCCTTATATTAGCCTTCAGATGTGCAACGAAGTGGCCACCACGTTCGCGAAAATGTGACTCGGACACCTGACTCGATGCGAATGTGATTTTTGACATGCAAAACATATGTATTTCATGACGATGTGAAATTTCGGATTTCGAGATGATCATTTAAGATGCCATCGGTGTGTGGCTAGCCACAACCTCATGGTGGCCTCGTGCACTCTTCGGTATCGAGTGGATATCTTAAACGGTGATGAGTCATGTTGCACAAAGCATACCATTTCGAAGCTCGTTCCGAGCCGGTCTTTTTTCGTGTGAGAACTTGTTCGTCCGAGGAGGCACAAATGCTCGAAAGATTGCCTTATATTAGCCTTCAGATGTGCAACGAAGTGGCCACCACGTTCGCGAAAATGTGACTCGGACACCTGACTCGATGCGAATGTGATTTTTGACATGCAAAACATATGTATTTCATGGACGATGTGAAATTTTCGGATTTCGAGATGATCATTTAAGATGCCATGGGTGTGTGGCTAGCCACAACCTCATGGTGGCCTCGTGCACTCTTCGGTATCGAGTGGATATCTTACAAATGGTGATGAGTCATGTTGCACATACATACCGTTTCGAAGCTCGTTCCGAGCCGTCTTCTTTCGTGTTGAGAACTTGTTCGTCCGAGGAGGCACAAATGCTCGAAAGATTGCCTTATATTAGCCTTCAGATGTGCAACGAAGTGGCCACCACGTTCGCGAAAATGTGACTCGGGACACCTGACTCGATGCGAATGTGATTTTTGACATGCAAAACATATGTATTTCATGTGACGATGTGAAATTTCGGATTTCGAGATGATCATTTAGATGCCATCGGTGTGTGGCTAGCCACAACCTCATGGTGGCCTCGTGCACTCTTCGGTATCGAGTGGATATCTTACAAATGGTGATGAGTCATGTTGCACAAAGCATACCATTTCGAAGCTCGTTCCGAGCCGGTCTTTTTCGTGTGGAGAACTTGTTCGTCCGAGGAGGCACAAATGCTCGAAAGATTGCCTTATATTAGCCTTCAGATGTGCAACGAAGTGGCCACCACGTTCGCGAAAATGTGACTCGGACACCTGACTCGATGCGAATGTGATTTTTGACATGCAAAACATATGTATTTCATGCGACGATGTGAAATTTCGGATTTCGAGATGATCATTTAAGATGCCATCGGTGTGTGGCTAGCCACAACCTCATGGTGGCCTCGTGCACTCTTCGGTATCGAGTGGATATCTTACAAACGGTGATGAGTCATGTTGCACATATCATACCGTTTCGAAGCTCGTTCCGAGCCGTCTTCTTTCGTGTTGAGAACTTGTTCGTCCGAGGAGGCACAAATGCTCGAAAGATTGCCTTATATTAGCCTTCAGATGTGCAACGAAGTGGCCACCACGTTCGCGAAAATGTGACTCGGACACCTGACTCGATGCGAATGTGATTTTTGACATGCAAAACATATGTATTTCATGCGACGATGTGAAATTTCGGATTTCGAGATGATCATTTAAGATGCCATCGGTGTGTGGCTAGCCACAACCTCATGGTGGCCTCGTGCACTCTTCGGTATCGAGTGGATATCTTACAAATGGTGATGAGTCATGTTGCACAAAGCATACCGTTTCGAAGCTCGTTCCGAGCCGGTCTTTTTTCGTGTGAGAACTTGTTCGTCCGAGAGGCACAAATGCTCGAAAGATTGCCTTATATTAGCCTTCAGATGTGCAACGAAGTGGCCACCACGTTCGCGAAAATGTGACTCGGACACCTGACTCGATGCGAATGTGATTTTTGACATGCAAAACATATGTATTTCATGCGACGATGTGAAATTTCGGATTTCGAGATGATCATTTAAGATGCATCGGTGTGTGCTAGCCACAACCTCATGGTGGCCTCGTGCTCTTCGGTATCGAGTGGATATCTTGCAAATGGTGATGAGTCATGTTGCACATATCATACCGTTTCGAAGCTCGTTCCGAGCCGTCTTTTTCGTGTTGAGAACTTGTTCGTCCGAGGAGGCACAAATGCTCGAAAGATTGCCTTATATTAGCCTTCAGATGTGCAACGAAGTGGCCACCACGTTCGCGAAAATGTGACTCGGGACACCTGACTCGATGCGAATGTGATTTTTGACATGCAAAACATATGTATTTCATGTGACGATGTGAAATTTCGGATTTCGAGATGATCATTTAAGATGCCGGGTGTGTGGCTAGCCACAACCTCATGGTGCCTCGTGCACTCTTCGGTATCGAGTGGATATCTTACAAATGGTGATGAGTCATGTTGCACAAAGCATACCATTTCGAAGCTCGTTCCGAGCCGGTCTTTTTTCGTGTGAGAACTTGTTCGTCCGAGGAGGCACAAATGCTCGAAAGATTGCCTTATATTAGCCTTCAGATGTGCAACGAAGTGGCCACCACGTTCGCGAAAATGTGACTCGGACACCTGACTCGATGCGAATGTGATTTTTGACATGCAAAACATATGTATTTCATGGACGATGTGAAATTTCGGATTTCGAGATGATCATTTAAGCCATCGGTGTGTGGCTAGCCACAACCTCATGGTGGCCTCGTGCACTCTTCGGTATCGAGTGGATATCTTACAAATGGTGATGAGTCATGTTGCACAAAGCATACCATTTCGAAGCTCGTTCCGAGCCGGTCTTTTTTCGTGTGAGAACTTGTTCGTCCGAGGAGGCACAAATGCTCGAAAGATTGCCTTATATTAGCCTTCAGATGTGCAACGAAGTGGCCACCACGTTCGCGAAAATGTGACTCGGGACACCTGACTCGATGCGAATGTGATTTTTGACATGCAAAACATATGTATTTCATGTGACGATGTGAAATTTCGGATTTCGAGATGATCATTTAAGATGCCATCGGTGTGTGGCTAGCCACAACCTCATGGTGGCCTCGTGCACTCTTCGGTATCGAGTGGATATCTTACAAATGGTGATGAGTCATGTTGCACAAAGCATACCATTTCGAAGCTCGTTCGAGCCGGTCTTTTTTCGTGTTGAGAACTTGTTCGTCCGAGGAGGCACAAATGCTCGAAAGATTGCCTTATATTAGCCTTCAGATGTGCAACGAAGTGGCCACCACGTTCGCGAAAATGTGACTCGGACACCTGACTCGATGCGAATGTGATTTTTGACATGCAAAACATATGTATTTCATGCGACGATGTGAAATTTCGGATTTCGAGATGATCATTTAAGATGCCATCGGTGTGTGGCTAGCCACAACCTCATGGTGGCCTCGTGCACTCTTCGGTATCGAGTGGATATCTTACAAATGGTGATGAGTCATGTTGCACAAAGCATACCATTTCGAAGCTCGTTCCGAGCCGGTCTTTTTTCGTGTTGAGAACTTGTTCGTCCGAGGAGGCACAAATGCTCGAAAGATTGCCTTATATTAGCCTTCAGATGTGCAACGAAGTGGCCACCACGTTCGCGAAAATGTGACTCGGGACACCTGACTCGATGCGAATGTGATTTTTGACATGCAAAACATATGTATTTCATGTGACGATGTGAAATTTCGGATTTCGAGATGATCATTTAAGATGCCATCGGTGTGTGGCTAGCCACAACCTCATGGTGGCCTCGTGCACTCTTCGGTATCGATGGATATCTTACAAATGGTGATGAGTCATGTTGCACAAAGCATACCATTTCGAAGCTCGTTCCGAGCCTCTTTTTCGTGTGGAGAACTTGTTCGTCCGAGGAGGCACAAATGCTCGAAAGATTGCCTTATATTAGCCTTCAGATGTGCAACGAAGTGGCCACCACGTTCGCGAAAATGTGACTCGGACACCTGACTCGATGCGAATGTGATTTTTGACATGCAAAACATATGTATTTCATGCGACGATGTGAAATTTCGGATTTCGAGATGATCATTTAAGATGCCATCGGTGTGTGGCTAGCCACAACCTCATGGTGGCCTCGTGCACTCTTCGGTATCGAGTGGATATCTTACAAATGGTGATGAGTCATGTTGCACAAAGCATACCATTTCGAAGCTCGTTCCGAGCCGGTCTTCTTTTCGTGTTGAGAACTTGTTCGTCCGAGGAGGCACAAATGCTCGAAAGATTGCCTTATATTAGCCTTCAGATGTGCAACGAAGTGGCCACCACGTTCGCGAAAATGTGACTCGGGACACCTGACTCGATGCGAATGTGATTTTTGACATGCAAAACATATGTATTTCATGCGACGATGTGAAATTTCGGATTTCGAGATGATCATTTAAGATGCCATCGGTGTGTGGCTAGCCACAACCTCATGGTGGCCTCGTGCACTCTTCGGTATCGAGTGGATATCTTACAAATGGTGATGAGTCATGTTGCACATAGCATACCGTTTCGAAGCTCGTTCCGAGCCGGTCTTTTTCGTGTTGAGAACTTGTTCGTCCGAGGAGGCACAAATGCTCGAAAGATTCTTATATTAGCCTTCAGATGTGCAACGAAGTGGCCACCACGTTCGCGAAAATGTGACTCGGGACACCTGACTCGATGCGAATGTGATTTTTGACATGCAAAACATATGTATTTCATGCGACGATGTGAAATTTCGGATTTCGAGATGATCATTTAAGATGCCATCGGTGTGTGGCTAGCCACAACCTCATGGTGGCCTCGTGCACTCTTCGGTATCGAGTGGATATCTTACAAATGGTGATGAGTCATGTTGCACAAAGCATACCATTTCGAAGCTCGTTCCGAGCCGTCTTTTTCGTGTTGAGAACTTGTTCGTCCGAGGAGGCACAAATGCTCGAAAGATTGCCTTATATTAGCCTTCAGATGTGCAACGAAGTGGCCACCACGTTCGCGAAAATGTGACTCGGGACACCTGACTCGATGCGAATGTGATTTTTGACATGCAAAACATATGTATTTCATGCGACGATGTGAAATTTCGGATTTCGAGATGATCATTTAAGATGCCATCGGTGTGTGGCTAGCCACAACCTCATGGTGGCCTCGTGCACTCTTCGGTATCGAGTGGATATCTTACAAATGGTGATGAGTCATGTTGCACAAAGCATACCATTTCGAAGCTCGTTCCGAGCCGGTCTTTTTTTCGTGTGAGAACTTGTTCGTCCGAGGAGGCACAAATGCTCGAAAGATTGCCTTATATTAGCCTTCAGATGTGCAACGAAGTGGCCACCACGTTCGCGAAAATGTGACTCGGACACCTGACTCGATGCGAATGTGATTTTTGACATGCAAAACATATGTATTTCATGCGACGATGTGAAATTTCGGATTTCGAGATGATCATTTAAGATGCCATCGGTGTGTGGCTAGCCACAACCTCATGGTGGCCTCGTGCACTCTTCGGTATCGAGTGGATATCTTACAAATGGTGATGAGTCATGTTGCACAAAGCATACCATTTCGAAGCTCGTTCCGAGCCGGTCTTTTTTCGTGTTGAGAACTTGTTCGTCCGAGGAGGCACAAATGCTCGAAAGATTGCCTTATATTAGCCTTCAGATGTGCAACGAAGTGGCCACCACGTTCGCGAAAATGTGACTCGGGACACCTGACTCGATGCGAATGTGATTTTTGACATGCAAAACATATGTATTTCATGCGACGATGTGAAATTTCGGATTTCGAGATGATCATTTAAGATGCCATCGGTGTGTGGCTAGCCACAACCTCATGGTGGCCTCGTGCACTCTTCGGTATCGAGTGGATATCTTACAAATGGTGATGAGTCATGTTGCACAAAGCATACCGTTTCGAAGCTCGTTCCGAGCCGGTCTTTTTCGTGTTGAGAACTTGTTCGTCCGAGAGGCACAAATGCTCGAAAGATTGCCTTATATTAGCCTTCAGATGTGCAACGAAGTGGCCACCACGTTCGCGAAAATGTGACTCAGGGACACCTGACTCGATGCGAATGTGATTTTTGACATGCAAAACATATGTATTTCATGCGACGATGTGAAATTTCGGATTTCGAGATGATCATTTAAGATGCATCGGTGTGTGGCTAGCCACAACCTCATGGTGGCCTCGTGCACTCTTCGGTATCGAGTGGATATCTTACAAATGGTGATGAGTCATGTTGCACAAAGCATACCATTTCGAAGCTCGTTCCGAGCCGGTCTTTTTCGTGTTGAGAACTTGTTCGTCCGAGGAGGCACAAATGCTCGAAAGATTGCCTTATATTAGCCTTCAGATGTGCAACGAAGTGGCCACCACGTTCGCGAAAATGTGACTCGGACACCTGACTCGATGCGAATGTGATTTTTGACATGCAAACATATGTATTTCATGGACGATGTGAAATTTCGGATTTCGAGATGATCATTTAAGATGCCATCGGTGTGTGGCTAGCCACAACCTCATGGTGGCCTCGTGCACTCTTCGGTATCGAGTGGATATCTTACAAATGGTGATGAGTCATGTTGCACATATCATACCGTTTCGAAGCTCGTTCCGAGCCAGTCTTCTTTCGTGTTGAGAACTTGTTCGTCCGAGGAGGCACAAATGCTCGAAAGATTGCCTTATATTAGCCTTCAGATGTGCAACGAAGTGGCCACCACGTTCGCGAAAATGTGACTCGGGACACCTGACTCGATGCGAATGTGATTTTTGACATGCAAAACATATGTATTTCATGTGACGATGTGAAATTTCGGATTTCGAGATGATCATTTAAGATGCCATGGTGTGTGGCTAGCCACAACCTCATGTGGCCTCGTGCACTCTTCGGTATCGAGTGGATATCTTGCAAACGGTGATGAGTCATGTTGCACATAGCATACCGTTTCGAAGCTCGTTCCGAGCCGGTCTTTTTTTCGTGTGAGAACTTGTTCGTCCGAGGAGGCACAAATGCTCGAAAGATTGCCTTATATTAGCCTTCAGATGTGCAACGAAGTGGCCACCACGTTCGCGAAAATGTGACTCAGGACACCTGACTCGATGCGAATGTGATTTTTGACATGCAAAACATATGTATTTCATGCGACGATGTGAAATTTCGGATTTCGAGATGATCATTTAAGATGCCATCGGTGTGTGGCTAGCCACAACCTCATGGTGGCCTCGTGCACTCTTCGGTATCGAGTGGATATCTTACAAATGGTGATGAGTCATGTTGCACAAAGCATACCGTTTCGAAGCTCGTTCCGAGCCGGTCTTTTTTCGTGTGAGAACTTGTTCGTCCGAGGAGGCACAAATGCTCGAAAG
>NEEC01000125.1:0-46931 GCA_002189035.1 Utricularia gibba | reverse complement strand
AAAAATCCTCGGTAACGGTATGCTTCTTTACAGACTGGGGTTTGTTTTTGAGTCCTCTGGATTGTTCATCGACAGATATTATATGTGGTGTCTTCGTACAACATCCAAAACAACTTCTGCTCTGTTACAAAACAGGATTTTCACCAAACAGATGATTAGTGTGTCAAAATTTGACATAAGCTACAGCAGCATCCCATGATAAATGAAACCAAACCCTTACGAATTCAAGCCGACAAGCATGGCTATCAAGATTCAAGAATATACAAACCAGGATAGCATGCTACGGAAGATAATTAACTGATACTTGAGAATGATGCAGATCAAAAGCATCATGCATAAAGATTTTACAAAAGTGCTGATCCATTCAGCATACGGAAACCATTCATCAACATTCTAAACAGTGCAAGATTCCAACTTTTAAATTTTCAATCCCAAGTCTCCATAAGTTAGTTTAGAGCTTTGGAAAAGCTAATACTCTCAATTCTGACATGTTGTCGATTCCCCTTTTTGGATTAAAGAACACACTAAAAGTCAGAACTCTGTCTGAATAACCCTAGCAATCACAACTGCGCAACTAAAATCGACAAATCAAAACATAAAAGAGGCAAAAAAAAAAAAAAAAAAACTGACCCCATGCAGATAATCAAGCGAGAAATCCAAGAATGAACCGATCCGCACCAACTCTTCATTAACAGACGACACTAGATTCAAGAATCATGAAGGCGAAATCAATCGAACCCAGATCGAGATACCTACGGACGGAGGAACCACAGAGATCTGCGGCAAACCCAAACAATGAGTGGTCAATAGTATCCATCAAAAAACACAAGCAACATTGCTAGCTCGATGAAACAAAAACCAGAAAATTCAATCTGATCAACGAACAATTATGAAACGGCGATTGATGTGCAACTGCAACGGGAAGTGCAAGGGTCTGCAAAGCAATACGAGAATCGAAGAGGTAAGGGCTACAAGGGAGACTCTGGAGAGCGCCGGCGTTACGCCTTTTGGGTACAATCGGAGGATGTGGGCCGGCCCTGCAACAAAACGCGGTTCCGAAGAAAGTACATGAATACCCCTAATCTTTCTTTTTTAATATGATTTGGAGTGTTTTAGATAATGTTTAAATTAACTTTAAGTATTTTACTTAGTATAAATGTTAGTAGTAAGATTTAAATTAATTTTAGAGTTTAATTTAAAATTTATTGTAGAAAAATTTAAATATATGATGATCTTAAATAAGATTTTTTAACTAAATTTTTGTATATAAATCTTTCAAAATCATTTTTAAATATTTATTTAGGGTAAAAAAATCTTAAAAAGTGATGAAAAAATAGGATACAAAATCATTTATCAATGTCTTACGCTGTTTATTGATATTAAAGGAAATTATATGCATATCTTATATGTATAAATCTAACATATTTAATCTATTTTCAAATTTTAAAATATAAATTTTATTTTATTTTAAATCATATAACTAGAATTTTGAACAAATTACCAAAAGCGTCAAGAGTGTCTTACATAACTTTTGGATTCCAATATTTTCTAATTTAATTTTAAAAATATTAAAATTATGATAGAAAGGAAGACAGATTACGATATTTAAATATATTAAAAATAAATAATTTATAAAAAAATAGAAAAATCCTGTTATTCATCTATTTTATGCTATAACCTAATGAGCCGTTCGTTTTGCTGATTGGTCCGGGTCACCCGGATACTTTAGATGGATCGCCGAGTTGAAAAAAAATAATTACTTTTTATTTACAAAATAGTCATTTTTGTTGATAGTTGTAACGTATGTTTTCAATTCAACCAATTAACTTACGAAGTTGAACCAGTTAACTGATTTTTAATAATTTAATGGTTAACTACTACCGATTTTATATACTTTTTTTAAGTTCAAATTTTAATTTTTTGGGGTTTCAAAAGTAAGAATATATTGTAATGAATTCATCTTAAGTAATGAATTTCATACTTTATTTTGTTTGTATATACAAAAAACAAAATATGAAATTATATGTCGTCAAATGAGGAAATAAAAGATTTTAATTTAAGATAACCCTTTTTAATTTATCTTCCTTTTGAAGTTCTAACAAAATTGATTTTAAAATGTTTCAATAAAAATAAAAATTGTTATGAAAAATCTGTAAAATAAACATATGGATCTCTTTCAATTGTATTTTTTTTTTCTTTTTTAGGTAATGAAGCACCAATGCTTGATTAAGCTAAGCTATGTAAAATCATGCTCTTGCAATGATGGCACATTATTCTTGTGGTAATCACCAACCATTTGGTCCAAGTGTGAGATGAGATGAGATGAAGAACAAACATAACATGCACCTGCCCCTCAAGTACCATGGTGGTTGATGCTTAACATTTAACTAAAGTAAAATATTATATTATTCTTCTAAATATTTTAGTATTTTAGGTGTTCACTAAAAAAACCTACATTATTTATAAATGAGTTGAAAGTAATTAGATAATTAATTCATCGTTTCGTATGGTTCATTATTTTTTGGAATCAACAATTCAAAATCAAAACCCATGAACCATACTATCCACATGAGTTATTGTGGAAAAAAGTCGATATTTTTTAGGATATTTCAAGATATCATAGGGTTTAGTTTCAATTCCAGATTTATGATTTTGTTTTCTAACGAAACCATGTAATTTGGTTTCGATTTCAATTTGATTCAATATTTATGATTGAAATCGGAATCGAATTTGATATCGAACCATGATTTATAAACCATCGATTAGGAATCAATCACAACACTATTATCAAATATGATATATTAAAATCAATCAAATTCAGCTATCAAACACCCACCACGTTAGTTTCTATAGTCCAAGTCATTATTTTTTTCTTGCAAGGTGTATAGTTTAGGGTTCACTAAAATTGTTATTTTTTTCGAAAAAATTATATATCCGAAAAATAATTTTGTTATGAAATATGAAAATTTTTGATTAGGTGTCTTGTTGTGTAGCATCTATCCAGTTTGAACCAATGGGGGATTGGAGTTCCCTATCCCTTCCCCTGGTATGATGAAATTGGGGAAATTCATTGAAGGGGTGACCCATGAAGTCAAGTGTTAGGTGAAAAAACAAAAGAAAAGTAGAAAGCACAATAAATACTCCAACGAAGCTGCATGGCCCTCGCCTCCCTGTCCTGTCTCGTCTCCCCGAAACAAAGCTTTGGGGCTCAACTTCTCCTCTACTGCTTGGTAGTTCCATTGACTTCTCTTCTGCAACAGCAATAATAAAAAAGATCTGCATCACCTCACCTCACCTCATACGGTTCTCTGTGTAACAGGTGAATGCTTTTATTACACCCCATCATCATAAATTTCAACCACATGCTCTACAGCTGACACGCCTTCCTTCAAAACCCATTACGATTCCAATCCCATTCCTGTGATTGCGTCTCCAGAGCATCACTTTTTCTTCCCCATTGTCAGGCTTACAGTTATGGTACACTCGACCAAGCTCAGAGGTGTCAGGCAGCGCCAGTGGGGCTCTTGGGTCGCTGAGATCCGCCATCCTTTACTGTATTTCCCTTCGTTTCCTTGCTCTCGATATTTATTGCATTTGCGTTGCATTGTGTGATCAAGTGCTCCCAAGTGATCCGATGCTTTGTACTGGCGGTGGTGTAGGAAGAAGAGGATATGGCTGGGGACGTTTGAGACGGCGGAGGCTGCCGCGAGGGCCTACGACGAAGCCGCAGTGTTGATGATTGGTCAGAATGCTAAGACCAATTTCCCGGTGGGCGGTGGCGGTGGGAAGGAGACCGAATCCACAGTAACGAGGTCAGAATAGTATAACCCACAAAACGATCTATTCCTGTTACAAACCCAACCCTGATTCCATTCTGGGTGCAGGTTGTCTGAGGTTCTGGGAGAAAAACTGAGGAAGAGTTGCAAGAATCCAGCGCCATCAGTGACATGTTTGAAGCTGGACAACGACGATTCCAACATAGGAGTGTGGCAGAAGAGGGCAGGCCGGCAGTCGGGTTCGCAGTGGGTGATGAAGGTGGAGCTCAAGAGAAGAACGAGAGCCGCAGACGTCGCGTCGTCTCAGCCGAGCAACGTGGCAGCAACCGAAGAGAGCAAACTTGCAACGCAGATGGTGGAGGAGCTGCTCCTCTTGGATTGGGAGGATGCGCAGCTTCCATTCACAAATGGCGAAGACCTCCACTCCAGCATATGATGATGACATACGTCACCAAGTCTCGTGTATATTGATCGTAACGGGATGGTAATGGGCCGGCTCGATGATAAGATGTGCTCGGCCCACATAAATGTACGCCCTACTCTATCTATCTGCAAACAAACGGGGATTATTATATTATTTTATATTCATTTTAATTTTTTTTACTAAAATAGTTTAGAATTGTATTTTGGAAGATTTTGAATGTTTTTTTCTGTTTTTATCAAAAATAATTTTGTATAAAATACTTAGGAATTGTTCTAGAAAAATTTAAACCTCTTTTTACTTTTGAAAAAGTAAAAAATAGAAGTAAAATAATTTATAAAATAAAATAAAAAAAGATTATTGTAGAAAATTGTGAAAATTTTTAAGGATTCATATTAAAAAAAATAGAAATAAGATAAAAGTAGTTCTTCTCTACTGTTTCAAAACTATTTTTAAAGTGCAATACTAAAATATTTTTTGATAGAACTAAATTAAAAATTTGATGTACTAAATTAAAATTATTTTACTTTTTAAAAGTAAAAATTGTTTTAAAAATTTTATAAAAATAATTTTACTTTTTATATTTTTGATTAAAATAATTTTTAGGTGTAATTACAAATGAATCATAAGTAAAATAATAAAAAAACTATTTTATTATCATTTCTATTTTTTTCCATCAGATTTTTAAAAATATTTTTCACCCTTTGACTTCTGATCTCCATTCCAATTTGTCAATACCATTTATGTTTCTACTTTTTCAAAAAAATATACTTCTAATTTATACTTTTTTAAAAGTAAAAATAATATTTAAAAATTTTCCATAATATTACTCTAATCTTCTATTATTATTTTTTCAATACTAATTTTTTATTTTAATATTTAATAAATACTAAAAATAACCATTTATCTTGTACATCAATGATTTCAATCACCCATATTATTGATGGTATTAATTCAATGCTGTTATTACATAAAAAATAATTTTTTAACATAAAAAATTATATTTTATTCATTTAGAATTTTTTAATTGTTTTCTTTATAATAAAAGAGAGACAATTATCACGACACACTCAAAATACCAATTAACATAAAAAAGCAAAAATAAATCATGATATTTAATGAATTTTTTGATAATCATAATTATTCTAATTAAAACATATTCCCCTGAATATAAGGAAAATTAGATGATATTTTCGAATTCTTAAAAACATTTATGAAAAAAAAAACAACCCAAATGTTTTAGTAAAAGCAAAATATACAGGAAGGTGGATATGGAGCATGGCGAGAGAAGGTGAGTCAAATCTTATCAGCCAGATACCTGGCAAGAGAATCGAACGGCTCAGAGGAGATGGAGTTTTGCTGTTTTCGAACTCGGACCTTAATCGCGCAAGATAGTCGGCAGCAATCCACGGGAAGCTCAGCATTGCTGGTGCTGCTGATGCATCCTCAATTCCCAGAGACTCCCTTGTTTTCATTACCCACCTTTCCTGGTACGTTACCTGGTACCAGGCGGATGCTTTTCTTTCGTATGCAATACTCCTGTCTTCCTCCGGGAGTTGTTCAAACTCCGGCCCCATGCTCTCAAACACACCTCTGAACTCTTTTCTCAGTGCATCGTAAGCATGTCTGAGCCTGTCCTTGAGGACCCCTTGTTTCTTGCTACTGGTTTTCGGCATCGACCATATGTGTCCTGTAACGACCTCCTCCTCGCGGTTCACTTTGTATTGGGAGAGTAGACCCATTAGTTGTCCGTCGTATGAGCATTTGCAGGGCCATGCATCGTGTAGGAAAGCTTCTGAACCAGGAATCACAAGGTCTGGATCCCATGTGATGGCATCAGGGGAGGTCTGATTCTGGGGTGCTGATTCATCATCATAAGCTTCCTTGATTCTGCGGTAGAGCTTGCCTAAAATCTTGCTGGAACGGTAGGTTTGGAATTCTTCTTTCCCCATGAAATCAGGATACAACTTTGGCCTCAGTTCAGGTGGCATGCTCACGATTTTACCGGTTTTTGGGAAATCAACTGCAAGGGACGCAAGCTCTGCCAATTTGAGGCATTTCTCATCCTTCGCTCCATCCTCACTAAGATCTGCATGAACCACATGGGCGTTGCAGATGGTACCAAGGTTCTCATTCACAATGTTCCTTGAGAAGAAGTCAATTATGTCCTGTAAAGGAAGCAAATGACTTCACTTAGGATCAACAGAAGAAGATGCAGCAGAAAGCAAGGTCAGGTTTCTAAGAAGCTTTGATGAGTAAAAAAATTCATCTCAAGAAATCTCGGAATAGATTACCGAATGAATGACATTGCGAGGCAGTTCCGCGACTTTTGGGGTTGTATACTCCATGGGAGGTGAGCTTCTCTTACTTGGAGGAATGAGATTCTCATCCCAAGTGACAAAGTATACGTCTCCATCCAGATCACTCCCAGAAGCTTCATTTGTATGAGGCCTATCTCCCTTCTGAGGAAAGACAAGACAGTCATAAAGATGATGCAGTCCAGGCACATCAATTGCCTCCAAAATTCGCACATCTCCGGGGTGAAGACATGGATTCTTTGCAACTGCTACAAGGCCCTTGACCACTAGAAGATTCTTTTTGATGTCGGAAAAAGTTGATCCATGCTTCATGAAACACTTTTCCAAAGAAGAATTTGAGACTTGGATGAAGCACTGACCCTGCTCAAGTATGCCAAGCTCGTCTAGGCAACCCATCAACCACCTCCCTGAAGAAACGAAAATTCTAGATTTTTGTCTAAGATCACCAAGCTGAGCAGCTCTAATGCTTATCAGCATGCCTCGTAGATGAGCTTCAGCTTGGGGTTTAAATCCAGTACTTACCATTAGTGCTGCTGTATTTCCCTGCTCACCACAGGAAGCAGTGAGGACATCAAAAGCAACACCAGGATCCTCAAGCATTTGATCAAGCTTTGAAACCATTCCTTCTTGCATTCCCCAGAATACATCACCTGGAACATCCAAAGCTGTGAGAAGTGTGATGACTTGCCGATTCAGAAAGCCAGGTAGGAATTTAGTCCATGAACATATCTCAGCATTGTGTGTTTCGACTCAAATTTCTTCATGCTGGGCCTTAGGCTTAAGCGTTTTCCATCACCCATGGAAGGCCAGCACGCAACAACGCCCTTGTAACCAGCATACCTGATTTGGTAAGCAGAGGGTAAATCAGGAGCCAACTGCAGTTTCTTGGCAACTTCCATGGCCAGATCAATTGAAATCATGCCTATGCCATCAGAGAATGTATAACCATTTCTTTCTACATCACGAAGATCTGAATTAACTTCTGATGGAGGTACTTCTACAGTTTCATATGTGGAGGAGAAACATTGGCCCATCCTAGCAGCAAATTTTGCAACATTCTTATTTGGAAAATTTCCCATCCAGCTCATAATATTCTTCACACTAATGTTCCTGTCTTCAGCGAAAAACCAGGCTGATTGGTCACGCAGTTGATTTGCTGAAAATGCCAGGAATGAGTACTTCCGCCCACATAAATAAAATCCATCCTTTGTAATACTCCTGATTCGATTAAACACGGTCGTCTTTTGTGGGACTGGATATGATGTCTTATCTCTTAGTATTGGATGAGCGTAATGGGTTAAAAGATTTTTGTTGAGTGTCTGCATTGCTTCATCTGTAAAAGTGACTCTTAGGAATCGGTCAGCAACATCTGCATACTTCCTTAGAACTCTATTTGAAAGTTCTATTTCAGGGGGAAGACAATAAGCTCTGGTGGGGGTAATAATCAATCTCCTGACATGAATACTTTCCCCCAGTTTATTACGTTTCTCAAGAAGTTTAGGATTTCTTGATAGCCATTTCTGAACAGCTTTCAAAGCCTTGAAAGCATTATCAACAGGATGCTTGTAGTGAGACAAGTGCGTAAGTGAAGCTACAACGAGCTCATTCGGCTGAGTTCTCAACATATCAAAAAACTCCTCAGGCATCTGATGGTAATTGACAATACCTTTATGCATCAGTGCATTCACCAAGAACATAATCTTGAAATCTATTCCTTCAACACGCTGAAAACAAAAGAAGGGATCGTAGTCATACTATGCAAGTCAGGCTCATCCAAAACTTGAAAGAGTTTTCCTCGAAATTCATCATGTACAGCCACTCTTCTCTGACGAAGGTACTCCAAGGCTTTCTTGAGTTTTGGACCATTCCGTGGCTTCAGAAAAATTCGATATGTATTACATCGACCTATAACTCTGTTTGAAGTGAAATCTGTTGTCCGGATCCAGGGATCATCATCATCTAACAAATCATAAGGAACTGTATCTTCAATGTCATCATCAGCTGTTCTGTAGTATATCAAAGGTGATGAAGCCAACTGCAACACAATTATCAAAAAGGAAAAATCCCTGTATTGTTTTATCCCAAGTATCTCTCTTGATGAAAACTCCACCTTGAAATCACACCTTATTACAAGAGGTCTGGCTTTTGGTTTATCCTTCACACAAAAAGCAGTATCTTTCGTGAATTGTAGTTTACAGGAACCATTGTAAGGATCAACAACAAAATCAACCTCATTGTTTGGCCCTCTCCAACCAACAACAAACTCATCTTGGTTCTTCATTACTCCAATCTCAAGGGAAACATCAGACAGCCGATATGGTTCAGTAGTTATTCTCCTTTCATGAAAGCGGTGGGGATTTTGGGGTCCCAAACCAACTTTCAGTTGCTTCTCTCCAATAATAAGCTCACCGCGTTTAGCAGATTCTAGAGCATTTTTCGTAGAATGTGGAGCTGCAAAATGTAGAAATGCATGACGCTGTGCCTTCTCATAGTTATTATTTCTTTGTGAACTACCAATCTCAATGTCATAAATTGGATATGCATCAGGAGGGGTGGAGGAAGTTTTCAATCTGCATCTCCATACAAGTCCGATTTTATCCTCAAAATAATCCAAGAGCATCTTGGCAGTAACATAGTCTTCAAGTCCAGCAACACTAATTTGGGTGACAACCATGTCATCATCTCGGGTTTCAAATCCCATCGTGTCAACAAAAAGGATGAAATCTATCAGCTTGAAACCTTCAGCCAGTAGGCTTCAACAGCTCATTAGATAAAGAACAAGGAAGCATGAGTGAACATGAATCAAGTCCTCTCAGAGCAACATAGCTCCACCATTCATGCAAGTAACACCTACAAAAACCATATAAAAAATTACAAATAAGCTAAAAAAAAATTCACAAAGAACACTACAGGTTTCTAAAAGGAACCAACAAGTTACCCATCAGACTCAGTCGCCAATCTCATAAATGTCTCCACCCATTCCTTTGTTTTTTTTTTTTTTCCCGCTGCTCAAGAAATAAAAACGGATTGCATAATTGTACGCAGCGGATTCAGAAGTAAGAGAAGCTACAATGGCTAATAAAGGACTTCGCTTTCATTAAATCTAGTTTCCCTTGTCATTGTCGCAACCAAGGCTAGAGAGTGAATCAACAGCAAAAAAAAGAAAACGAAAAACCACAACCCCTTTAATGCCAATCCCTATGCAAGAAAAAGAATCACAGGGGCTGCAAACCAAGAACAAAGAGAAGTTGGCAAAATGGAAATTTGCTACTTCCCCACTAACATCAGAAAAGAGAGAATGAAGATGTCGGATCGCTCCCTTCGGTGGGAGTGAGCTTGAGAAGTGGACAACAGAACAAACCCCTTTAAAAAACTATTTTCACTTTTTTTTCTTTTAAAATTAATTAATCAGCATATATACATACAAATAACTTTATTAGTATTTTAAATGGTAAAAAATATAGTCAATAAATTGTGATAGCTGTTATTTAATAGAATTTAATTCAATTAATATAAAAAACTATTCATGTTGAATAAATTAATGTTTTTTAAACATCAGACATTACACGATTATAGAGTCAATTTTGTTTTCATAATTTTTTGAATTCATTCTATTTAATTTTTGAAAATTCTAATCTTTAATAGTTATGTAATAAAATCAAAACTTAAGATTCTATAATTAACTTTATAAATTATTGAATTTCTCGAATCTATGAATATTTCTATAATTTGAAATTGTGTTTTATATTATGTGAATAAAATCCATTTGAGATTTCAAAATTATTTTTTAGAATAATCTAAATTATATTATAAAATTTAATAAAATAAAAATATATATTATATATTTAATATATTAAATTATGAATAACTTAATATTTTTGGAATAAATGAAACAATAAATATTATAATTTTTTCAATTAATATTTTATTTAATCATTAAAACATATATTCAAAACATTCAATAATTTATAAAGTTAATCTTCTAATTTATAATGTTTAATCTAGTAGTGTTAGTAATCGTATAGGTGGGAGTTCACCGGATTTCACCTGTGGGCTACTTCGCTGAAAGGAAGTTCCAAGCCACCGTTCCCCAACGAGAGCTGCTCCTCGGGATTGTGGGAAACTTGTTACATTTTAAAACATTACTCTAAAGTTAATTTCTGGAAAATTGAAAGTTCTGATATAATAATAACTTATATATGTTTGAAAATATTTTTAAATGATTAATTATAAAATTATTTCATGTTTATAATATAAAAAATAAAAATTAATTTTAATAAATAAATCATATATTTATTCATATTTATTAATAATTATATCTTAAAAATTTATAATTTAAAATATTTTTTATATATCATATATATTATAAAAAATTTTCATAATTTTTAAATTATAATTTACGTTATTATTTTAATTTAAATATATTTATATTAAAATTAAATTTTAAAAATCAAGATAAATAAATTATTTATCATATTACCAATTTATTATTTATTAAAAAATATGTAACTATAATTTTAATTTTAGAATTGTTTCTTGAAAATCAATTATTATAAAAAAATTATCATTTCATGCTTTTTATACAAATTTACTGATTTTAAAAAATTAATTCTCGTAAAATAGAATTTGATATGCATTAAAAAATAAAAAAACCAATAGAATTAATTATAAATAGAATTGATTTCAATGATTTTCAAAAATTAATTTAATCCAGTCTAGCTCATTCTTTGATCCTACCAACCCGATGGTAATAGCGCTCGCGGGGATTGAAGGCATCCGCATATCCAACGGGATTTGAGAATTGAAAACCAAACACAATCATGAAGCTATGGACTTAAATCACATGTGCTCTATGCTTGAAACTCGTTATAAAACATGACAAAGAATGTTCGGTAATAATTACTTTCTATTGATTTTATTTTTTGAAGAATAGAATTATTTCTAACACAATAGAATAGGAAATTATGTACTATGGAGAAAAATTTAATCATGTTTTATGAGAAAAATACTACCAAATTATTGAAATAATCATTACAAGAACCAGACATTTTTGTTATAATATTAGTATTTTGGCATGTGTTTTTTATTTTCCTTATGCTCTATTATTCATGAATTTGAATGAGTAAATAATCAAAAAATATTAATGATTAATATTTTGATAAAACTAAGTCTCATCATTTTATATAAATTTTTTATTTTATCCTCATTGACAAAATATATCTCAAAAGTTTCACATATCGAATATAATTAATTCATAAAGTTTGACATATTAAATACACTTAATTCCCAAAATTTTATATGTTAAACATTTTTAGTTTCCCACTATTTGAAATCATTTGTATAATGAGTCTGTATTATTAAATAACTAAACACAATTGGAAATTAATTTTATTAAATTTTTTAATGATTGGAAACTATTAATACCAATTATTTCAAAAAAAAAGAAAATAATTGTACCAAACTGTTTATATAAATAATGAGTAATAATTTTTTTATTTGAAATAATAGGGATTAATTATATCAGATTTTGAAATAGTAAAAAATATTTTTATAATTTTCATAAACAGTATAAAGTAATTATATTACCGAATGTCTGAGTTTATTGCATTTTTCTGAATTTTAGAAAAATAACGTAAGTATTCAAAGATCATTTCTTTTTAAATATTGTCTAATGGTTAGAATAAGAACACTCCATGATTTTTTTCATTTTTTAAATTATTATTCGGAAATTCGAGGTTACAACATGGTAGTAGTGCATGGAAGCAGCATCGTCGTCTTCACCCCTCCCAGATCATTCGATGTCGACGATTAGTTTCTTCGATTCCATGGATGTAGATAATATAATGGGAAATAGATCACCGCATAAACCAGGACTGCCAGTACCACTACAAGAATCCGAAGCTTCGCCGGCAGAATTTTTGAGGATCTGAGATGAGAATCAGACTTGCATAAAAGGCTGCCAACAAGAAGGTGACGGCAAAGGCTAGGAAGATGAGGCCAAACATCACTTTATTCGGCAACAATCTCATGAAATCCATGGGCCTCAACGGAGAGGTGAATACGTTCACGAATATTGCGATGGTGGCGATGGCGGAGATCAGGGCGGCATTACTGGAATCGATGAAAACTGTGAACGTGCTCCTATTTTTGAAATTCGGCATCCCATCGGGACTGTTGCCGCCGGGAAATGTGATAACTCCTGCGAATGCAACCGTGGCCACCAGTGACGCCACGAAGGAGCATGAAGTCACGATGGAAAGAATCCAGTTCTTTTCCTTCTCCACAAGCTCGCGATGCTCTTCTAGGAACACAGCCCAAGGAGTTTTCTTATCTTCATTCAAGCCCATCTTTTGCAAAGGATGCACTATATCCTCAATTGCCTGGACACAAAGAAGATTGAATGAGCACAATCAGTATTGCCGCTCAGTCAAAACAGACATAAGGATGATCCAAGATGAAGAGAACAGCGATACAGTCGACGAGTTCCATGTTTTCATTCCATTATCACCTGAAACCATAGCAACTCGCGCCGCATCTCGAAGATGGTGTCGCGGTAAGTAATGGTAGCTTTGTTTCGGATTACGTGCCACCAAATGCAGCAAATTATTGCTCCTTTCTCGATAAAACCCGCGCCACATGTTGTTTCCCCCTTGCACGTAGCGTTTTTGTAGGAACTCGAATATCTTTCTCCGGCGATGCATCGAGGCTAGTTTGATCGCAGTAGTGCCGTCGTCGTCGCTAAAGTTGATAGCATCCGGATGCGAATCAACTATCTCTTTCACAATCTCAATCACCCCGTTCTACGTTGCGACGAAGAGCGGTTCCATGAGAAAATCTTTAGCTCGTCCGTGGGCTTCCACATTGATCACTTCACACAGCTTATTCACAAGCGGGACTGCGTGGCAACTCCGATTTCCTGCAATTCCTGAAACTTGTGATTCCTGAAGTACGAATCCAACTTTCAATAATAGTAGTGCTACTTGGTGACGGCGTGTCCGAAAATATATTCGTCTCTGGAATACCTAGAAAGCGAGATTAGATTTGTTCACTGGTTTTAGAAACCGGAGCTCGAAATGTATTTTTCCAGGCAAGCTAGCTTACAGTAGTGAAAAAGGAATTGCAGGATCCCGAGTTTCATCACACTTCGAAAGGCAGAGGAGTTCCATGCCAACATGTTCAATGGGAGGCACATTGTTTCCCTGCTCATAGCAAGATATCGCTTTTTCTCCACAATCCTCAGAGCGAGATCTGGAAACAATGTTGAAGGCAGTTTGTAAGACTTGGACTCCAAGGAAGTGATGCAAGGGACCAAGATCCTTCATACCAAATTCTATGGATAATTTTTTGATCAAATCATGTATCAGGTCTGGGCTTGTTCCTGTTACAACGATGTCATCTACATAGAGGAGTAGGATTAGTGTATCACTGTCAACATGAGTGACAAATAATGACGGATCAAGCAAACTACAAAAGAAACCCAAACTTAAGAGAAAAGAGCTGAAACGATCAAACCAGGCCTTCGGTGCCTATTTGAGACCATACAACGCTTTATTCAATTTGTAGACATGTGTAGGGTATTGAGAACTACGCATACTTGGGGGTTGCTCCATATAAATATTCTCTGTGAGTTCACCATGAAAAAAGGCATTCTTCACATCCAACCGGCGAATGTCCCACTCATTGATAAGTGCAATAGCGATTATCAGTCGGATGGAGTTGGTCTGATCACAGGAGAGAACGTTTCTGTGTAGTCAACGCCATCTATCTGGTTAAAGCCCTTTGCAACGAGACGGGCTTTGAGACGATCGAGTGATCCATCAGGCTTAAGTTTTGCCTTGAATACCCATTTGCAGTCAATGGAGTGCTGCAAAGAACTTCGTGGAACCAAAGTCCAGGTGTTGTTTTTGTGGAGTGCTTCTAATTCTTCATGCATCGCAGCGCTCCACCCGGGGTGACGCACAGAAACGTTCTCTCCTGTGATAGATGGCGTTGACTACACAGAAACGTTCTCTCTTGTGATCAGACCAACTACCATCCGACTGATAATCGCTATTACACTTATCAATGAGTGGGACATTCGCCAGTTGGATATGAAGAATGCCTTTCTTCATGGTGAACTCACAGAGAATATCTATATGGAGCAACCCCCAGGTATGCGTAGTTCTCAATACCCTACACATGTCTACAAATTGAATAAAGCGTTGTATGGTCTCAAACAGGCATCGAGGGCCTGGTTTGATCGTTTCAGCTCTTTTCTCTTAAGTTTGGGTTTCTTTTGTAGTTTTGCTTGATCCGTCATTATTTGTCACTCATGTTGACAGTGATACACTAATCCTACTCCTCTATGTAGATGACATCGTTGTAACAGGAACAAGCCCAGACCTGATACATGATTTGATCAAAAAATTATCCACAGAATTTGGTATGAAGGATCTTGGTCCCTTGCATCACTTCCTTGGAGTCCAAGTCTTACAAACTGCAACTAGCCTTCAACTTACTCAGTCTCACTATGCTCTCTGTGTCTTAGACAGGTTTGGTTTTTGAGATTGCAAGCCAGCCACTACACCACAAGTGTCAAAACTTAAGCTTGCACAGCCTGGAGAACGTCTTGTTGATCCTACTCCCTTTCGAGCCCTTGTAGGAGCTTTGCAATATCTAACGTTTACAAGGCCTGACATCACATACAGTGTGAATTTCATTTCACAATTTATGCAGTCGCTAACTCACTACCATCTCACATTGGCCACCTGAGTCCTGAAGTATATAAAGAGCACGCTGAACCTTGGATTGTCCTTCGACAAGTCTTCTTCCATGTGCTTGGATGCGCATTCAGATGCAGATTGGGCAAGTTGCCCACTTACTCGACGGTCTACCACTGGCTATTGTGTTCTCTTGGGCAAAAACCCAATATCTTGGAGCTCCAAAAAGCAACACACAGTGTCTCGCTCCAGTACAGAAGTAGAGTATCGAGCAATGGCCCATACCGCAGCAAAAGTAACTTGGTTACAGTTCATTCTGAGAGACATTCAAGTTAAACTTGCAACCACACCTACACTATATTGTGACAACCTCAGTGCCCTGCACTTGACTGTAAACCTGGTTCTACATTCTCGAAGTAAGCATATTGAAGTTGACTACCATTTTGTTCGAGAAAGAGTGGCCCTAGGTTACTTGGTGACTCGTCACATCCCCTCTCAACACCAGCTCGCAGATCTCTTCACCAAGAGAATGCCATTTCAAAGACTTCTATTTTTCAGAATCAAACTTAGCCTCCAACCACAGCTAAGTTTGAGAGAGGGTGTTGAAGGACATGGGTCAGTGGAGAAATAAGGGTTGGAGCCATAAGGTGAGGGGTAATAAGGAGACTGACCCCTAATGAGGATGGAAAATGTCACTCGATAACCTAGTACACCCTACTTGAACATGAGTCGGTCAAATCATATGCTTATGAAAGGAAGTGGAGTAGGTTTACTTCTTCAAGATCAACTACTTTCCATTATTTGAGGGAGTCAAAGGCATCATTCTAGGCAACCGCATCGAGGAATTATAGGATCTCGACAACTGATTTTGTACTCTATAAATTCCCTTAGTTTACAGAACGTTTTTTGTACTCTTTTACATTAATAAAGAGCCCTCCTTCGACTTGGAAGTCTGTTGTGAGGTCTTTTGTCCTCTTCAACTCAATTGCAGCGCCATTATTCCTATAAACAAGAGCCATACTCTTTGAGTACTCAAATGAGAATCATTTTCATCCGTTCAAACCAATGTTTGGGCAGTTTGTAGTGCATACCGTAAAGTTGGAAACTAAGAGCGAAATCCATGAGCGACACCACACCTGGTCCTTCAAGCACATCATCCATGTTTGTTCTCATCTTTTCCATAAAAAGAAAGGTCATACTTTTACGGAGTTTCGCGGCAGCCATGTGCACCGGCAGCAACGACTCATTATTCCTGGTCGCTAGCAGCACGCTGTTCTTCTCCACCAGAAGCTTAGCATTCTCTAAGCGCCCGTACTCCGCCGCGATGTGAAGCGGCATGTTGCCCTCGTTGTCAACCAAGGTCAACCTGTCCCTGGGCATCAGGTCCACCAACTCTCTAATAATCCAAGGCTTTGGATTCGATTTCAAGGCGAACATCAGGAGATTCTTGAAATAATTTTAGAGACAGGGCATGATATGAAATAACATTTATAAAACTTGAGGGCTGTATCTTGTAAACAGGTACAATGCTCAATTTATAGTGAAGAAAGTATCCGTTGCTGCATCTAACTAGCCGTTGTTTTGTCTTCGAGTGCAGGATTACGGTGGGCTTTCAGGCTCTGGCACATGGGCCTGACTGGGCTTCTTCATGTATTCATTTGAGGAAATATTGGAGCCCAGAACAATCAGACCGCGAAGCTTCAACGTGTCTGTCTTATTCTTCTCCGAAGTCGGATTCTCAGCGGGAGTTTTCTTTTCTGTGTCTGATGCATTGGGCGAGTCAGTTAAGTCCTTGATTGAACTATCACTCCAACAATTCTGACTCTTGGGCGGTAATGGCGTCCACAGTGCTTCGGGATGCTGTGTCTGAAAGTTCATCACAATCCCCCATACTCCGTTCGAAACGTAATCCCGTAGATCTGAATCCAGTTAACAATGATCTTGCAAATCAGACATCAGGACAAGAGATAGAAGCAAACATCATTTGATTGGAGGAGGGATGGAGCACCTTCAAGCGCTGGTTCACGCAACTGTGGATCAGAAGTGGATGCCAAGCTTGAACGCATTTCTTCCTTCTCACTGCACTTCAAGCGCAACCAGCCTTCGCTTATTTCTGCCAAGTGCTTGCTGCCGCCGTTCTACGTTCATGGTGGATCATCCACAATTTTAAACCACAAAACAATCATCCAGAAGCTGTATTGGCCGGGGTCTTAAAATTTCATCATAAATGTTAAATTAGATAAAAAAAAAAATTGAATATCTAATTCATAATATTAAATATCAATGTTTAGCAATATTTAACTTAAAATAATCTCACATGTCCAATCAAATGAGATCCCAGTTTGTACCCAACAACCTACAATTTCGATTTAATAAGATATATAATATTTTCTTTACTGCGCAAAAAAAAAAGAAAAGAAGCAGTCAATCGTAATCCTCTTCTATTTCGTCTTCCCTGGCGGAGGAACGGCCACCTTGTTACGTCACCAATCATTGAATAAAAAATTTTTAGTGGATGTATATTGTATTTGGTGAGGTGTTGGTTTCAGTTCATCAGTTTAATAGTTTCCATGTGCCATTAAATGCACATGATGCGTTTTTTTAGAAAAAAATTGATAGATTTTTTATGTCCAAGCAATCAGTTGTATGTGTTTTCTAATCAACTAATGTAAGAATAGTTGTAAAGTTGATCTCCTATGTCATATTTTAAACTATTTGAAATTGAAATAATGACAAGCCTTTTTGATAAGTTGCCAATGGATACGAATGTAAGGAATTAATGTTTTTAAATATTTAAATTAGTATAAATAGATAACTAATCCGATGGTCTTTCAAACTCGATATGAACATCATGAGTTATTAGTGATGCCTTTTGAACTCACAAACACACTAGCAACCTTCATGGATTTGATTAACCGTGTCTTCCAATCCTATCTCATTAGCATATGATGGTAACCCTGTCCTTCTTTGATCCTACCAACCCCCACCATCACACAGGAGAAAAATTTCCGAGTGGAAAGAGGGTAATAGCGGTCGCGAGACTTAAAGGCATCCGCATATCCAACGGGATTTGAGAATTGAAAACCAAACAGTATGATGAAGCTATGGACTTAAATCACATGTGCTTTGTGCTTGAAACTCGTTATAAAACATGACAAAGAATGTTGGGTAATAATTACTTTCTATTGATTTTACTTCTTGAAAAATAGAATTATTTCTAACACAATAGAAAGGAAATTATGTACTAGGGAGAAAAAATTACTCATGTTTTATGAGAAAAATAATACCAAATTATTGAAATAATCATTACAAGAACCAGGCATTTTTGTTATAATATTAGTATTTTGGCATGTATTTGAATAAAGTATGTTAAAAAGGCATTAATATTTTTTGTCCTCATTAACAAAATATGTTTCAAAAGTTTCACATATCGGATATAATTAATTCACAAAATTTGACATACTACCTACAAGTAATTCCCACTATTTCAAATAATTGGTATAATTAATATCTTATGTTTAAAAGCTAAACATAGTTGGAGATTAATTTTATTAAATTTTTAAACCATTGGAAAAAATGCCAATTATTTCAAATAAAAGAAAATATTTGTACCAAACTGTTTATATAAATAATAAGTACTAAATTATTGAAGCGCAGTTTTATTATTATTTTGAATAATAAGGATTAATTATATGAAATTTTGAAATAGTAAAAATAATTTTTAAAATTTTTGTAAACAGTATAATCTAGTTATATTCTCGAATAACCCATATTTAAATACGGGTACCATGTGAAACGCCAAGAATATTACCGAGTGGTCTTGAGTTTATTGCGTTTTTCTTTTCATGTATAAATGAATTTTAGAAAAATAAAATAGGTATTTAAAGATCATTTCTTATTAAAAATTGTCTAATGGTTAGAGTGATAATAATATAAAGAACACTCCTGGGTTTTTTTTTTCATTTTTTAAATTATTATTCGAAAATTCAAGGTTACAACACAGTAGTAGTAATGGAAGCAGCATGGTCGTCTTCACCCCCCCCGGATCATTCGATGTCGATGATTAGTTTCTTCGATTCCATGGATGTAGATAATAAATTGGGAAACCGAGCACAGCATAAACCAGGACTAGCAGTACCACTAGAAGAATACGAAGCGCCGCCGTCCAAATTTTTAGGGGATCTAAGATGAGAATCAGACTTATATTAAAGGCGGTGAACAAGGAGCCGAGGCAATGGCCACGAAGAGGAGGACAAACATCACTTTAATCGGCAACAATCTCATGAAATCCATGGGCCTGAATTGAGAGGTGAATATGTTCAAGAATATTAGGATGGTGCCGATGGCGGAGGTCAGGGCGGCATAATTGCAATTGATGAAATGGGGAACCCTCTCCTATCTTTGAAATTCGGCATCCCATCGGAATTTTCGCCGCCGGGAACTGTGATGACCCCTGCGAATGCAACCGTGGCGACCAGTGACGCCACGATGGAGCATGAAGTCGCGATGGAAAGAGTCCAGCTCTTTTCCTTGTCCGCAAGCTCGCGATGCTCTTCGAGGAACACAGCCCAAGGAGTCTTGTTATCCTCATTCAAGTCCATCTTTTGCAAAGGATGCACTATATCCTCAATTGCCTGGACGCCAAGAAGATTGAATGAGCACAGCGATACAGTCACTTAATCAGATGAGATAAAATGATGCTCGACGAGTTCCATGTTTTCATTCCATTATCACCTGAAACCATAGCAACTCGCGCCGCATCTCGAAGATGGTGTCGCGGTAAGTATAATGGTAGCTTTGTTTCGGATTACGTGCCACCAAATGCAGCAAATTATTGCTCCTTTCTCGATAAAACCCGCCACATGTTGTTTCCCCTTGCACGTAGCGTTTTTGTAGGAACTCGAATATCTTTCTCCGGCGATGCATCAAGGCTAGTTTGATCGCAGTAGTGCCGTCGTCGTCGCTAAAGTTGACAGCATCCGGATGCGAATCAACTATTTCTTTCACAATCTCAATCACCCCGTTCTGCGTAGCGACGAAGAGCGGTTCCATGAGAAAATCTTTAGCTCGTCCGTGGGCTTCCACATTGATCACTTCACACAGCTTTTTCACAAGCGGGACTGCTTGGCAATTCCGATTTCCTGCAATTTCTGAAACTTGTGATTCCTGAAGTACGAATCCAACTTTCAATAATAGTAGTGCCACCTGGTGATGGCGTCTCCGAAATTATATCCGTCTCTGGACTACCTAGAAACCGAGATTAGATTTGTTCACTAGTTCTAGAAACCCAGAGCTCGAAATGTATTTTTCCAGGCAAGCAGGCTTACAGTAGTAAAAAAGGGATTTCAAGATCCCGAGTTTCATCACACTTCGAAAGGCAGAGGAGTTCCATGCCAGCATGTTCAATGGGACGCACATTGTTTCCCTGCTCATAGCAAGATATCGTTTTTTCTCCACCATCCACAGAGCGAGATCTGGAAACAAGAGCCATACTCCTCTAATGGGAATCATTTTCATCCGTTCAAACCAATGTTTGGGCAGTTTTTATTGCATACCGTAAAGCTGGAAACTAAGAGCGAAATCCATGAATGATACCGCACCTGGTCCTTCAAGCACATCATCCATGTTTGTTTTCATTTTCTCCATGAAAAGAAAGGTCATACTTTTATGGAGTTTCGCGGCGGCCAAGTGCACCGGCAGCAACGACTCCTTGTTCCTAGTCGCCAGCAGCACGCTGTTCTTCTCCACCAGAAGCTTAGCATCCTCTAAGCGCCCGTACTCCGCCGCGATGTGAAGCGGCGTGTTGCCCTGGTCGTCACCCAAGTTCAACTTGTCCCTGGGCATGAGCTCCACCAAATGTCTAATAATCCAAGGCTTTGGATTCGATTTCACTGCGACCATCAGGAGATTCTGACTCTTGGGCGGTAATGGCGTCCACAGTGCGTCGGGATGGTGTCTCGCAAAGTTCATCACAATCCCCATTCTCCGTTCGAAACGTAATCCGGTAGATCTGAATCCAGTTAACAATGATCTTGCAAATCAGACATCAGGACAAGAGATAAAAGCAAACATCATTTAGGATGGGGCACCTTCAAGCGCTGGTTCATGCAACTGTGGATAGTAGCGAAGTGGAAAAGAAGTGGATGCCGAGCTTGAACTCATTTCTTCCTCCTCAATGCACAACCAGCCTTCGTTTATTTCTGCCAAGTGCTTCCTGCCGCCGTTCTACGTTCATGGTGGATCATCCACAATTTAAACCCACAAAACAGTCAACTAATTCAAAACCACAAAACAATCAATCATCCAGAAAGCTGTATCGGCCGCGGTCTTCAAATTTCTATACTGACTTGGCTTCTTTTCAGATTTCGTATTTTGTAAAATTGATTAAATAAGAATGAGATAATGTATATAAAAAAAAAATCAATGATTTCAACATGATGATTATGTTCTCTAGGTGGGGTTAGGATATATAGATACTGTGGATTTATCTATTCACATATTTGAATACATTGATTAGTGATTTAAAAAATTACGATTTTTAATTTTAATATTTTAATACATATTAAATTATTTTTTGAAACACTCAAATAAATTAATTTTTACTAAAAACTAAAGAAACTTAAAATATCATTTAAAATAATTAAAAAATAAAAAATCAAATAAAATTAGAAATATGAAGTCAATAAACACCCGTACCGGATTCAATCTTATTAGATTAGAATTATTAATTAGTAAGATTTAAGAAATAAAAAAATAAATAAATGAAGAAAAAAATTAGATTTAAAATGAATTAATTAATTAATCTGGGCACCCAATGCACCAGAAATGATATAAAAGTCGAATCAGTGATTCATAGTTCTATTGAAATTTTTATTTAAGAATTCATTATTTATCAAGTCATTAATACGACTTTTTACATTAAATTAGTAAAATTAATTAAATCCACTTAATATATGCATTTATATTTCATCATAAATGTTAAATTAGATAAAAAAAATTGAATATCTAATTCATAATATTAAATATCAAATTTCGATTTAATAAGATATATAATATTTAATTCATTGCTAAAAAAAAGGAAAGTCAAGCGTAATCCTCTCCTATTTCGTCTTCCCGGCGGCGGAACGGCCACCTTCTTGTCACGTCACCAATATTTGAATAAAGAATTTATAGTGGATGTATATTGTATTTGGTGAGGTGTTGGTTTCAGTTCATCAGTTTAATAATTTCCGTGTGCTATTAAATGCACATGATGTGTTTTTTTAGGAAAAAAAATGGATAGATTTTTTATGTCCAAGCAATGTTTTCTAATCAACTAATTTAAAAATAGTTATAAAGTTCATATCTATTTTAAACTATTTGAAATTGAAAGAAACAAGCGTTTTTGACAAATTACTAATGCATATGAGTATGAGGAATTAATGTTTTTAAATAGTTAAATTGGTATAAATAGATAATTAATCCAATGACCTTTCAGATTGGATGTGGGCATCACGAATTAGTAGTGATGCCTTTTGAATTCGCAAATGCACCAGTAACATTCATAGATTGGATGATGGTTTTTATTGATGATATATTAGTATATTTTTAGATGAAACGTATCACATACTTCATAGACCGATCGTGCAATGAAGTTCTAAACTGAAAAATAGTCTTATGGTTTAGGGTGAATTGTTTATCAAATTTTATAATTATAGCTAGTAAAATTTATGGATAAAAATTAAAATATATAATTTGTTATGATAAAACCGAGTTTGATCACAAAAGGAACAAAGCTCAACGCATTAACTGTTTCAAATGAAAACATCCTACACAAACAGCAGAAGATTCTACATATCAAAGTGGAGCTGAGATCGATGGAAGGAAGACTTGAGTATGCGGTAAAGAGATCTCCACTGCATAGCGCTGTAGAGTAGTATTGGTAGAGTCCCTGTGGCAACAATCGCCATCTCCGATGGTTGGCTATGGGAGCGACGATGAGAAGCATACAGCAGATAAAGGCAACCATCAAACAGATGACTGAGATGGAAAGGGAGATGAGGCCTATGGCCACTCTCCTTGGTAAAGAGCTCAAGAAATCCATGGGCCTGAACTGAGAGGTGAATACCGTCAAGAATGTCAGGACGGTGGTGACGGCGGCGGCAAGGGCGAGAGCATCGGAATATATAAACAAGCTGAAATTCTTTCCGTGTTTAAAATTTGGGATCCCATCGGAATTGTTGCCGCCGGGGACTGTGATGACGGCCGCGAATGCAACTGTGGCTACTAGCGTCGCCACGACGGAGCATGAAGTGGCGATGGAAAGAATCCAACTCCTTTCCCCTTCAGCGAGCTCACGATGCTCTTCTATGAACACGGTCCAGGGTGTCTCCTTGTCTTCATTCAATCTCGTCTTTTGAAAAGGATGCACGATCCTCTCGATCGCCTGAAACCATCGCAACTCGCGTTGCATCTCGAAGAAGGTGCTGCGGTTTGCATCAAGGTAGTTTCGTTTCGGATTACATGCCACTAAATGCAGCAAGTTGTTCTCCTTCTCCCGATCAAACCAGTACCACAAATTGTGGCCCCTTTGCACGTACCGTTGTCGTAGGATGTTGAATATATTTATCTGGCGATGCGTCACCGATAGTTTGATGGCAGTGGTGCCATCTTCGTCCTGAATTTGATAGCATCCGGATGTGAATCAAGTATCTCATTCACCATCTCAGTTATCCCGTTCTGTGTGGCGACAAAGAGTGGATCCATGAGATATTTTGTGGCTATCTCTTCTCCTGCTTGAGAATTTATGACTTGACACAACTTCTTCACAAGCGGGATTGCATAGCGATGATTGATTTTTGCATCAATGACAACTTTAGCCGGAAAAATCCAAATCCCTGCAACGATTCGAACACAAGCTGTGTGTTTTCTGAAAAGACGCAAAATTTTCATGGGGGGAGCACATGCTTCATCGCTAGTGTTACCTTGCAAGCCCATCAGCATATAGAACACAAGTAGTTTAAGAACTGCGGTAAGAGGCTTGATAACTGAACTGAGTAGTTTTCCGATCAAAGAGGACTGAGCTGTCTTGCTGTCTGCAGTAGCCGTGGAGATGACTGATGGTGGTGGAAACGTCTCCGAAGCTCCATATGTCTCTGGAATACCTGCGACGGATTTTCAATCAAATGGCACCATCAACAGAAGCTCAAGGCCTACTTTTCCTACAGCAGGAAGATGGAGGCAAGCAAGCTTACAGTAGTAGAAAAGTGTTCGCCAAAACCCCCATTTCCACCCACTTGGAAAGGCCGAGGAAGTCCTTGCCAACATATGCAAAGGTGGGCACATTGTCTCCATGCTCATAGCAAGACTTGGTTGGCGCTCCACAATCCACAGAGCTAGACCTGGGAACCAAAACACATTCCTTCCTCAAATGGGTATACACATAAAAAATTTGGGTAGTGTGCGATTCTGTATACCATAAAGTTGGTAGTTGAGAGCCAACTCCATAATTGCTACACCTCCTGCTCCCTCAAGCAGATCATCCTTGCTTCTCATTTCTTTCAAGAAATAAACTGTCATGGTTTTATGGAGTTCCCTGGCGGCCAAGTGTACCGGCAGCAGCGATTCTTTGTTCTTCATGTTTAGTGGCTGGGGGTTCTTCTCCACCAAAAGCTTAGCATTGTCGATGCGCCCGTACTTGGCCGCGATGTGAAGTGGTGTGTCGCCCTTGCTGTCTGTCCAAATCAGCATACTGGCCCCGATGTGAAGTGGTGTGTAGCCCTCGTGTCTGTCCAAATCAGCATACTACTGGACATTAGCCGCAACAGATCTTGAATAATTGACTGAGTTTGATTCGACTTCACAGCCACCATTAGGAGAGTTCTGTCGTTGGGTGCGAATCGCAATTTCAGTGCCTCGACGGGATGCTCTGTCACAATTTTCAGGACCTTGGTCCAGTTTCTTAGATTCACCGACTCTACTAGTTCCAGCCAATTGCAGCCTTCCTCTAGATCTGAATTCACTTTTTTAATATCATGTCGTCCTTTAAAGACAAGTTTTGGGGAGAATTTTCTTTAGCCATGCGTTCCTGCAAAACAGGTGTCATATGTTTGTTGGATTCCTGGAGGCCAAGTGAACTGGAAGAGAGGATGCGTAGTTTTGTCTGGTGAGCAAGCGAGGGTTCTTTTTCACCAAAAGATTTGCATCTTCTACTGTCCCAAATTCAGCCACGATGTGCAGCACCGTGTTGCCCAACCGGTCGGTTTTAGTCAACTCGTTCACACCTGTTAGCTCCACCAGTTCTTGAATGATCGAAGAATTTTGGTGGGACTTCACCGCCAGCATAAGAAGAGTTTCGCCGGTGGGCGTGATCGGCTTCAAGATCTTCTCCGGGTATTCCTTAACGATCTCCATGACCCTCGTCCAGTCTCCTCTCTCGATCAAGTCTGGGTACCAACAATATCAGAAAAAATGGTCACTCACTTGAAAACTGATATATCACCTGAGTGTGTGATCGGCGAAACCCATACCGTCCAGTGTTTCTGATCCATCCTCGCTTGCAGTTGGATGAACGAGCCCCGAGCCTGAAGCCGATTCAAACCTTCTCCATGGAGATTTCGAAACCATCGTTCTGCAACGAGAGGTTGCCTTAGGACCAGAGGATAGATATGTTTCTGCCACGAGAGCTCCTCCACGATTCTCTTAAAGATAAAATGGGAAGCTTACTGGACGCGTCTTGATGAATAATAATTTATCACATTGAAGCTTCCAGGAAGTGGAGAAATCTAAGTAGCGCTTGCTTCTCAGCCAACCTGCATTTTCCATTTAATGAAATACATAATATTTTCTTTATTACTCAAAAAGAGTTGACTTCCATTCCATTTCGTGTTCGCTGGCTGCGGGCCGGCCACATGCTGAAGAAGAAGAAAGGAGACTGATTCAAGACGTGACACAAGAACTAGGAAGCAACCCAAGCTGCTGATGAAATTCTAAAACTCTCGTCATCTGTTTTTCCTTCTACCACCTGGCAGTCGTTGAGTGGCTACCTTCTCGTAAAAATGGATTTGAAAAACAT
Organism: Utricularia gibba; assembly: GCA_002189035.1. NCBI lineage: Eukaryota > Viridiplantae > Streptophyta > Magnoliopsida > Lamiales > Lentibulariaceae > Utricularia > Utricularia gibba. The sequence goes on along the minus strand of NEEC01000125.1, from coordinate 20,664 downwards.
TATTAGTTTTAAAAATATTAAAAAAGTACCTCTGGTTTTATAGTCTACAAAATTTCATATTAAGAATTTTCGCATTTACATATAAAGTTTGACGAATTAAAATCACTTGTTAGTATTATATATGTTATGGGTGAAAATCGGTATACGAGGTTGGGCCGATTTTCGGGTTATGGATGTGATCGGAAATGTCAATTCTTTCTATGCTTCTTCCCGTGACTCTTTCGGTTTGATCTGATAAAATGAAAATAGACAGAGATTTTTTACATGGAAACCATCGTAAGTCAGAAAAACCATGGAACTGTTGGAGCTCGCCGGAGAAAATTTCTACTAGATGGAGGTGGTGAAGAAATGATACAAATTTTTTTGGAGTTTTTGTTTAGAGTTCCAACTTTTTTTTCTTCAGAACTTATCTTACTTATAGAAGAAGTCGATTTGGTCGAATCTTCACTTATGTAGGTGTCGTTTGTTTTTTGTACTTGTATTGTGCTATCTCCTTAGAACTACTTTCGATTGGCAGCAGACCGATTACCTTTGACCGATTTATACCCATCAATATAACATTAATGTTTCATGATTTTTGGAATTTGGCAACAATAAGATCATTAGAGAAGGAAGAATTAAAGTTGTAGATACTATTTATGATGATGTTAGAGTTAAAAATGGATTAATTTTGGTAACATGAAATGTTAAATATATATAATTTTATAAGTTTAGGAGATAAATTGTTTACTAAAAACAGTAAATTGAAGTATATGTGGTGCAATTTTGATACTTAGAAAGTTGAAATACACCCTAAATCCATTAAGTGTAATTTTAAATATCACCAACAAATTCCACACATTTATAAAAGTGATTAAATATTATGCATTATTTAAAAATATGGTTAAATGAGATTATGTAATTTATAAAAAAAATATAAAAAAATAAAACAATTTTTAATCAAGTTATTAAAAATATTTTTACAATTGTACTAAACAAATTTATTTGAAAATATAAAAATTAATCAAAACACTATTTAAAATGAAAATGGTTATTTTTCAAAAAACTTTTAGATGGTCATTTTTCAACTTTTAGGAGTGAAAAGTGGGTACTAATCATAATAACCCTTTTGTTAAATGACTGCATGTTGCATCTTTTCAAGTCACCGTTGCTTTTTCCTCCTATGGGGATTGCTAAATAACCCTGACACAAGAAAGGGCAAAGAGGAGCCGATGTTTCTGCTAATGAGTACCATTCTGTTGAGGATTTTTATGTCCTCAAGCTCTGGTCTTCTCAAACCATACTTTGCATCGAGTACCATTCTGTTTCTATACAAGAAATAAAAAGTAGCAGTGGTATTTAAATGTAGTGGGATGATGCACAACTTGCTTTCTTCAAAGAGGTTTTGGGTTTGAAGGGGATCCCAGAAAGCAAAGCACATGCAGAGAGAGGATAGGGAGAAAAATATAGGCCAGCAGTAAGATGACGATACAAAACAAAAGACAAAAAACCAGATTGATCATTCTGGCCAAGTCATTCAGCAACCTACAACAGCTATCCATCCTCAACTGCCTGCAAGGCCTCCTTCTCTTTTGTCTCTTTCATGTTTTTACACCTTCAAAGTTTACTAACCTTCCTTTCCTCCAGTCCCATGTACAGAGAGATTGATTGCACACTGACCCACCCTTGTTTCCTGATTTTTCTTTTTGTTTTCTTCTTTCCCTGCTCCATTCAGTATACAGCAACACGTAGAAGCCCCGGTTGGGGCTCTGAGAAGACGAGGCCTTCCTCCTCCAGGAGGTATCGCTGAACAGCGATGGGGAGTCTTGCTGGAGTTCGTGAACCCCTTGTGTGATGACCTGTACCCACACATATGTCAACAAGCAGCCGCTGGTCCGTCATACGCGCTGCATTCCTCATCATCGCCAGCTCCCGCTTCAGGACATGGATGGCTTCACTCACATGTAAACCATGCAGGTCTATCATCTCTCTTGTCCACTGGAGTGCATCTCCGGATTCCTGAAACAGGTTTTGTGAGTCTACATTTTCCCAGTAGTGAAAGATAGCAAGATAGACGCAGAGATGGGAAGTTCCTGGCTGATTTCAGGACCTCCCATCGCTAGTGAGTGATCATCGAAGTGACAAGTACTACCTTCATCATCTTGTGGTAGTGCAATTCTGCTGACTCTTGGTGAAGCATTAAGCTTTATTTGCATGTCAAAGAACAATATACATGCCTAATGAAAAGCACACAAGTGCGAGTGCTGGACAGATGAGCCACCTTTGTTGACGAAGTTTTGTTTTGCATGTGTGTAGGCCGCACATCATATAACACTCAAATCATATACCATTCATCTTGTAAAGTCAGTGAGCAAAGAACAAACCTGTGACGGTAAATGGATTCTTGTGCTTTTCCATGAGCAGCCTTCATCTGCATGTTATATAAATGCCCCTTGATGCTCAACTCCCTGGCCAAAGCTTTGTTCCCATTGAGATATGCCTGACGTGCCTGATAAACGGAATATGCATTACCAAATCTACATATATGAGTGAAACGAAACGCAAACACTATTTGAGCACTTTTCTTATTCAGTCGTATAAAACATGTACCTGCTCAAAGCATGCATTGCGCACCCGTGCATGATCACGCGCCTCCTCTCTCATCTCAGAATACATATTTGCTGCCATCCCGAAAATATTACTTTCAAAGTCCTGTAGAATAATAAAAAACATCATTGAAGAACATTACCAACAGCGGTCCCAGTTTCAAGCCAAGCTGGAGATGCATGAGCTGATCCTCTAGATGACAACCTATCGATGTGGCTTGCCTTACCCAAGCCACCATCATATGAACTTCCCAAGTTGTGTGAGATTCTACTTGATCCAATGTTTGCATCTAAAGAGCCATTTCTTGAATAATTCCAAATTCCTGCATCTCGAGGTGCCATTTTCCGAACAGCTGAAGCAAAATCTGCAGCACCCCTGGAAGAAATTGATGAATTTGATCTGAAAAACAAACTGTTCTCCTTTCCAGATGCATGATGAAGCCTAGTACTTAAATGCTGAGCATCGCTAGAAAAGTTTGCTGAGCCATTTTGACCATCAGTAGCTGTGAGAGCAGGAAAATCCAATGCAGTAAGTGTCGGAGCAGATAAGGTCTTAGACTCAAAACTCTGGTTCAATCCTCCATCAACCTGAAGCTGCAAAAGAAAAGGCCATGGAAACCAATTAAGTAACCAAAATCTACATAATCATCATATTACAGAGCAGCACATTTCAAGCATGAGGTCAGAAAGGTGATAAATCTAAAGAAGTACAAAGCATGTAAAAGCTTAAGTTGCTTACCTCAAGCTGAGTAAGCATATCAATGGTCAGGTTTAAGTCACCTCCATTAGCAAAGAAAACCTCTGCGAGACTTTCAACTGCAAAACCAGGAAACTCTGAAGCTAAAAACCTGAGGGGGCTTGCAGCCGCATTTTCTTCCAACAAGGCCTCATTTGAAATGTCCAAGGGGAAACTGTTTTGTGAATTCTCACTATATGAATGATTCCCTCTTACGTGGAGGTGATCATTTCCGATATTTTGCCTGTCCCAAGGCTTACCAACAGAAGGTTGAAACATGGGATACTCACGCCTTAGTTGTTCACAGTTTTGATGACCATCAAGTAAATGAGAAGGTAAGCCTTGATCCTTAGAAATAAAGCCAGAAGACATGAAACTTGACCCGTCATCAGTCTCACTCAATGATAAGCTCGATAAGGGTAAGTTTTTTATCCCTTGAGTATCATCTATACCCATTAAATTGAAGTCAGGAGTAATATCATCGGGGAGCTGACAGCGCCAGTATTGCTGAACCTCATCATCAGAGTTATTGGAAACTGATGACTCTGATCTGCCTAATACTGCTTTTCCGTGGGTGGCTGCAGTAGCAGCTGCAAACTTAGATGATGCATTAACATGGGTTAAACCTGCATCAGATGTTCTGAGAGCCAGAGGAACAAACTCTGCGGCATTTGGATTCAAAGGTGCCTTCATCGCACTAAACTTCTTGTCACCATGCGAGATTTCATTTACAGACAAGTTCATTATATCACTTATTGCCAATTCACTCTTTTGTTATCCTCCAAATGAACTAAACAACGTGGGGCACATAAAAAAATACTTCTTAAATTATGAGGAGTGCAAGAGTAATAACGAATCACCCGAGCCCTGCAAACGAGTGAGTTGCTTGAAGTCAAAAGCCCAATAATCACACCAAACTACTACACTTAGTGAAGTGCAATTCTAGAAAACCTTGCAAATAGAGACACCAGAATATATTTCGTGAGCTCCTGGTGAACCAAAGCAACTATGCAATGAATCAATTCAAACCAAATAAACTTTTTCAGCAAGCACCGTTGTTGCAAAAACAGGTAAACGAGCCAATGAAGGCCAACATGAGAAGTAAAATGTGTAATATTAAAAAAAAACTATTACTATCACGAAATCCAAGTAAATAAATGCAACTACAGTGACAACTTGATTCTACTCTGAACACACTGCAACAAAAAAGAAAAATCAATAAAAAACAAAAACAAACAACAAGAAGCTAAACAAACGTCGAAGATCCAGCAAAGAATATGCACATACAAGAGAGCCCACAACTTGAACCACAAAACCACAGCTTTATCACAATAGATCTCCAGTAATTCAACCCAAAAACAAGATTAGAAACAACCAAACAAGTGGGTCTCTCAGGCATACCTTTACGAACATCCATAACGAAAGAAAGGACTCCCAGTTGATCCATTACTGCACAGAAACAGAGAGGCTAAGGAAAATGAGCTGGGGTGGGAGAGAAGTGAAACCAGAGGCGGTGAAATCCAATAATTGCTACCTTGGGTGCTAGTTTTCGTTGCTGGATTTTGGGTCACCTTTGTTTGCAGCGGTGTCTACTCGAAGTTCTCTCTCCAATCTTTCTATCTCTGTTTCCGACCTCCCTTTCCTTCTCTCTCTACTTCCTCTTCAGAGAGTTGTACAATCCCAGCAGTCTGCTTAGGCTTCAAGACCACAAAAATAGGTTTTTGCTTTCTCCTCCCCACCTTGGTTTCCCCATTCCAACCATCAATTTTAAGTGTTTTCTCTTCAATACTTCGTGATGTATAAATTCAGTTGCGTGCAATGAAAAGTCGTTATATACTAAATTAGTTGTACGGAATCGGCCCATTGGATCAACCGTTTTCGTTGGCCCAACAGTTTAAAAATATTATATTATTTTTAAAAATAGAGAATTTTAATTTAATTTAATTTATTTTTTATTTTTAGATAAATAATAATATGTTAAATAAAATAAAAACCATGCAGTGCAGTGCTGAGTGCACCAGGTTGAGGATAAGGTATCTGAAGGAACGTAGATCGGCGTCGGCAACTGGACAAAGCTTTCACCTTCTACCACCGCATCGTCATCTCCTTCCTCTGTCCTAAGAAAATGAATTCTTGCCCGTCTTCTTCAGATTACCGTTTTAAAGATGAAAAAGATTTCGTTTCTGGAACAATTGCTTCGCCTTCATTTTTCTTGCCATTGATTTCGTCTCAATTGGGTCTCATTCAGAGCTTCAGGCAACCTCCACGCCACCGTCCTAACTTCACGGAGAAAACCGAGATTTTTTGCGACATCTGGGTAAAAATTTTTCATCCAATGTCAGTAGATGCCTCCAAATGATGCAAGAGTTCATCTCCCAAAATGGGTTTCTGGAAAAGATATTGTCCATTCGTGTTCATCCTCGGATTGGATTCCAATTTCCATGTAATTTTCCTCTGTTCAAGTTGCTGTATTTCGTGTCGGTGTTGTGAATGCTCATCAAGTGTTCGATCTCCTGACACCAGGGGTTCCAGAGCGGGGTTCTGATGCAAAATTCGAATTTTGCTGCTATTTTACCTGGCGATTCAGTTGCAGGGATGGTGGCAGCCAATGGGGTTTTGAACTTCTTGAGCATCTACAACACATTGCTTATTGTGAGGTTGGTTTTGACTTGGTTCCCCAACGCTCCTCCTGCAATCGTCAGTCCACTTAGGTAACAATTTAACTGGTTTGTACAATAAACCCAGATGATTTCAGTTGAGTGCAGAATTCTGAAATGGAGTTTGTTTCACTGCCTTTTTCAGCACATTATGTGATCCCTATTTGAACATCTTCAGAGGCCTTATCCCACCGCTTGGTGGGACACTGGATCTTTCTCCCATTCTCGCATTCCTAGTTTTGAATGCTTTCACCAGCACGGCAGCTGCATTGCCAGCTGAACTTCCTCCTTCTACAGACAACTCTCCCTGTTATTCACAGGAAAGTGTTACTCATTTAACATCATCTCAGAAGAAATGGATCACAAGGCTTTCGGGGAGAACAGAGTGAGACCAGGTGGTGCAATTTGAGACACGTATGGGAGCTGCAGAAAGGTTTGCTCGAACTCTGTGACAGATAGTTTGCTTCTGCGATAAGTGACATACATGGTTGATGATTGTAGAAACCAACTGTCGCAACGGTTTTTGGATGCAGGGGCATCTTTTTTCCGTATTCAATGCAATTTCGAATTGTTTTTTATGAAACTGCTGTGGGTCAGGAGAGATCAATCCATTTGTTTCTTCATGTATTTAACCAAGTGGCAATTGTGCTTACCAATGAGCAAAGAACTTGCTAACACCATAGCTATAAATTAATAGACGGAGTTGCAGTCTCTGATAATTGCAGAGCCATGATTCTTCATATTGTAGAGGATCAGAAGAACTTGACTCTGCTTCTACAGGGATCCGGGCATAAATACAAGGTTTCTAGAGCTTTTTTTTTTGTTTCCTATACATCAACAACACACGACAGTAAATTATTCCATAGAAGCCCATAGGCGACATCCAAACACCACAACCCACTGTAAACAATGTTTCTTTGATAATACTCATTGTGGGATGGAATTCACTACTCTTTTCTTTTGTTCTCAATGGAGAGCTAAACTGCTAAAAATCCGCTTCAAACTTGGGCACGCCCCGCGTAATCTGCTCAAGTTTAGTGGAAATATCTGTGCCATGCCAAGAGAAATGTCAATACTTAGCAGCATGTTCAACCCAAAGGGATAAGAAGTTGTGGTTAGGTATCATTGTGTGAACCTTGGGGCAGAAGCGCACATCAAGAGTCTCCAGCATGTTGCATTGCATAATGGCAGTTTCAACAGCTTCCTCATCAATATGACAAGACTAGAAGAATCACCGGGTCAAAAAGAAGCTAAGTGATGTATCACCAAAAGAGAAGCGGGCTGAAAACACACACCAGGGAGTCTTTTGAAGATAAGAGGGAGCAAACTGATGCGGCGTACCTGAAGAAAAAGGCTGGTCAATCTTGGGCAGTCGAGCTTGAGAATCTCCAAGGAGGTGCAGTTGCTGGACGGTTCAAGAAGCAATAAGAAACATATTGTGCATCAAAAGGATCGAGAATGGTGTAGGAGTTCAGAAACAGAATACCTCAGGTTAAGAAAGGTTAAATTGGAACATGATAAATTGACTTCTTTCAAGTTTGATGACAGTGAAAGATTGAGCGCCGATAGATGAACACATTGTGCTGCATGAGGAATAGCCACCTTTTTTATATTGGGACAGCCAACACAGTTCAGGTTCTGCAGAAGCCGATCACGTCTAAAAAGCTCATTTTCCTCCAATGACCCATAAAAAGAGTTTACTTCAGAGAGTCTGCCGCCCCAATCCAAGTCATGCATATTCACGCATCCGTTTAAGCTGACATGGGTTAGGTTCATACAACCAGCAAGCAGTTCCTCTATTGCTGACTGAGAGAGTGACCCATAGGACAAGTCCAGTTCACAAAGAGCTGGGAGAGCATTGCCCTTATACACGGGTTCGAGAGCCATGTCGCAGAGATACTTGCAAGCTTGCAACTTAAGAACCTGTAAAAGGTGGAAGAATCAGGATGGAAAGATTAGCTAAATTGCCTATAAGTAACCAAATGCGCTCAAAAAAAGTTGGAAGACTTCAGATGATTCTCTGTTTCGTGAAGAGTGGAGTACCTTCAAGAACAAGCAGGAGTCATAAACAGGCTGCAAGTTAACCAAAAATGTATAGGATAAATCAAGGTAAGTCAACTTGGAAAGGCAGTGCAAGGAAGACAGTCCTCCAGAACCAATGGAAGGGCAGGACATCAAACTAGGACTTCGATGAGGGGGCAGGAACATGCGGTAGCCGATAAGCAGTCATCCTTCAGTTGGCTGCAAGTGTAAAGTGAAAAAATATAACAAGGAAAGAAACTCATCAAGATCTAGTTCAGATTGAGGGACAACTACTAAATACCTGCAGAAGGATGCATCTAATGATGTAAGAAGTGGGCAATATATAAACGCTTCTGACAGTACGCCACAGCCTTTAAGTTCAAGTGAAACCATCTGTGGTGCTTCAATGTGGAGCACGTTTAACTTTGGGCATATGCCTAAATTCAAGGAGCGAAGACCAACCTGCAATAGATATTAAAAATATAATGAGTCAGGATCTTTCGAAATTTTCATTTGAAAATTCAAGCTCCCATCAATGACATGTTGCTGACTTACTGAAGAAAAGTATGCCTTCTCAAGATGATCGCACCCATCCAACGAAGCATTCTCAAGTAATGGGCAGTTGAGTTTTACACAAGTTAATCCACGACAACCACCAAGTGAAAGGTTAATTAAGGACATACTTTGGAAATTTACTGATGTCAAACTCTGCAAGAAAAAGAACTTGACTTCAGATATACCAAAAAGAAGCTGCCACATTCTAAAAATAATTAATGGAAAGAAATTTTGAAATTTGGGATAGAAATCGTGTGATGTACCTCGCAGCTGTCAAGAAGCAATGATTTTAACAAAGGGCAACCTCCTCCTGTACTGAAAACCTCGCAGATGGAATTCGTTAGAGATTCACACTCAGTGAGGTCAACCTCTTCCAAGGAACGGCATTGCAGTATCAAGGTTCTTAGACTTTCTTGCTTTTGCAAGACTAATCTCTGCAAATAAATTCAATACATTTGCCTCAATGAATGGATACATGTCAATTTTGTGTGTGTGAGGATATGCGAGTGACAATATGAAGTTTACCTTCAGTGCATGGGATGTGATACTTATTTTCAGTAGGGAAGGACAATTGGAAATATTAACTGATGACAGCATATTACTTCTTAAATTTAGATCAGCGAATCTGAAAGAATAAAAAAAAGGTTTCAGTTCATCCAAACAGCGAGTAAATTTTTAAGGCCAGCAATGAAAATTAGAACAGACTTGCGGCAATGTACGAGCCGTATACACTTCAATCGTGGTAGATCCAATGACAATGATACCAACAAATTGCAATTGTCAAGCTCAAGGACCTATAGAAGATATGTTACATGAGAAAAATCAGATTTTGCTAAACTTCTGGAAAAAATTAAAAACAGTAGGCACAAAGAAATGCTTGAGCAGCGCAATCAAACCTCGAGCATATAGCTATACGCAACAGCAGCCATTGAAGCTGATGTTATACCCTCGCAGCTATGAAGCTTTAGCACGGTCAGCACTGGCAGTCTCACAGACTTCAAAGGATAAAGTAAATAATAAGATGTAATTTGACTGGAGAAAATTATGATCCTTCGTTTTCTTGAAAGAAAAATAGAGATTGAATAAATAAAAACGTACTTCAAGAGATATGTTAGGGCAATATGAAGCATTGAGCGAATGAAGACTTCCACATGAAACAGAAATATCACGAAGTGTCTCATCACTAAAACATGAACAGTTGGACACATCTAAGGATTCCAACAATGGGCACGAAGTTGCTGCAGAGCGTATTGCAGCATCTGACATCTTGTGACATGATGCCAAATCAAGTTCGCGCAGAGTAGGACAATTGAGAGTGGCCTGTGGCATAGAGCTGCGTTTCAGGGACAATGTTTCAAGCTTGGGGCACCTGCAAGGATAGATGTATCTTTATTCTAGAAAGGGATAGCATTGGAACTAATGAAATATTTCAATGAAACCTGATTGAGATCCGTGACAGGCGGCATTTCACTATCTGAAGATCATGTAATCGACTATGGAAAACCATAATTTCTTGAAATCCATTACCCAAAGTAGCGTCATTGATTATTAAACATCTCAACGCCTGGCATTCACACAAGACTTGGAAAAAGGGTTCATCTATCTGGCCCTTCCCAAGAGTTAGAACCTCAAGGTTTCTGAGAACAAAAAAAAGGCATAAATGCCTTGGAATTCGTAAATCAACATAAACTATCCATTCTACGGTAAAAAATACCTCAATGAGGCGGCAGCTTCCATCAACAAGTTATACATATTAGGCACGCCATAGACATTAACAGCAGAAGCCTTGGGGTACCTTCGACAAATCACTTCAACTATACATCAAAGCCACTAAAAAGATTAGTTCTTGAACAGAATTTCAGAAAAAAAAAAAATCAAAGCTTAGGAACAAATGAACTATATTCGACACATGTCTTGGGCAATAAATAGCTCCAACATAAACAAAATAATTAACAAACTTTTTGGATGAGGAAAAATAAGAAACTATATATTGGCACTCAAACATCCATATCAATATCAGTGTCATGCATCTTGCACCTGATCAATTCTATAAGATAACGAATTTAGTTAAATAAGAATTCAGGTTCGCTTACTTAATTTATTTAGGAAAAATTAAAGAGAAATCATGCAACACTCACACTGCGGTACAGATATGGATCGACCCTCAAAATTTAAGTAACGCCATAAATCCTCATGGGTACTAGCATCCCGCCACTGCCTGCAAACAATTGCCGCACGGCAAAGGTCACTGTGGTTCAAGAAACTGAATACCTGTATAAGTTCACAGATAAGCAGGATAGTTAGCCCAAGACAATAGGATAATGAGTAGAGAGTTGGACGGGTTACACCAACCATATGCAGCAAGTCATCAGTAAGGTCCATCCTAACATCTGAATCATCCTGGAACATGGGATCTCCATTAATCCCACTGTTATCCATGGGAATAACATGATCACCCAAATTAGTATCCACCTCAGTTATCGCATTCACTAAACAGGGGTAATGGATGCACTACAAATCCTTTCGCCCCATTCCCTGTGAAAAAAATATGACTGAGTATTGCTCATGGTGAACAAGAGAGACGAAAATCAGGTTGTGCAACAACTTATGTTCATTTCTCGGGAAAAGAATATGGGAAACAATAGAAACAACACAGTATAATTTGATCTTTTTTTTCCTAATTATGCGAAGATGATAAAATCTGAGTTTGATAAAATGGAAAGCGAAATCGGGTGTCTTACAGTGATAAAGAATGAGTTTTACTCCGTTTGTTATCACGCTCACAATGCTCTGTTCCCATTGTAATTGCTGTCGCCAAGGAAGATGATGACTCATCACTCAAACCCACATTGACGCTAGCATCTTCTTTCCTCCCTCACCCCATCAACAACACCCTGCCTAGATTGCAACTGAATTATCCAATTGCTGAAATCCCCATCGGCAAGACTCATTTCCGGATCAGAAAAAGCCCTTCATTCAGATCAACCCCTCGGCATCACCACCCGAAGACGGAATCCAGAATTTTCATCCATGTCCTCACATTCATCACCCAAAACTACCCTCTCCTTCAACCCGTTCCGCTTACCAGCAAGGTGGTAACGACGCAAATAACCAATGATAAAAGAAAATAAATTTTCTCCTCTGCCCCCAAAGCAGGAAAATAGTAAGCACCTAATCCTCATACACACGGAGAAGAAACCACGGACTACTTCCCAGCACTACGAGTAACTGAAAAAAAAAAAATCGCAGATTTGCATTACCCTTCGGGATTCCAAGAAACTGAACAGCGAAAAACCAGCAATTACCCAGACAATTTCCACGTATAAAAACACACTTTTTGCGGCCGAACTGAATCAGATCGGCGGAATCAGTGCGCCCTCTTCACAGAAAAAATGAACCAGATCCCAAGAGTAGTGACCTTGACTTTCTTCAAGAATTCTTCCAGGAAACGAGCCGCTGCAGACGAGCTTTTTTTTTTTTTTTTATCCCTCGGCCCTTTTTGTTTCTCTTTTTACTTTTTTAATATCCAATCTCTTCTTCCGCATCTCAGAAAAAGAAAAGCAAAAAAAAACAAAAAATTAGAAAATGCCAAAACGACATCGTCTGCTCCCCTGATCAAAACATGGCCCATCTCATTCGAAACGAACTCTGAAGAACAGCGCTTCAGAGCTACATTTTCGTGAATATATTAAAAACTTGAAATATACAAAAAATAAACCCACCTCTAGTGTTGTGATGCCTTCCAAAACATTTTCATAAATCACGATTTGATATCAAATTTGATTCAAATTTCTATTCCACTCACCCACATTAGCCATTGTGTATGTTTTAGAAGCACAATGTTTTTTTTAAATTTCTTCAAGGTTCATAAAAATTATTATGAGTATATTAAAACATTCTCAAAAATATCAACTTTTTTCTAGGCACTTACAATATATGGATGTTAGTAAAAATAATGTTTTTTGACAGTTTTTTTCATAATGGGATCATATGAAAAATACAATTTTGAACTGAAACCAGAGTTTTGGTTTAATCGATTACAATTTTACCTATCTGCTAAATTTAAATAATTTCTCTTTTCTTCATTTTATTTACAATTTTTTTTGTAAAATTTTGTTTTCCAATAATAAAAGTGCATATTCATTGCAATTTTTTATTTTTTTGATAGTAAAAAAGTTATAAATATTTAATTATCAATATTAAAATTTAAATGATACTTATCATCAAATATCGATTTTGTGGATCCATATCCATTAGAATCTTATAAATTGAATACTCTATTCTAATTATGTGGGTCCTACTCCAAGATTTAAATTATTAACCAGGGTTGACCTTGGACTTCCCATTAGTTCATTTTTATAGACCGGGGGTCAAGCTTCAGGGAGCCGGCTGGGAAGGGCATTTAAGGAATTGTCTTTCATCCGGATTATCATCATTTCTCGGATATTCGATATTCATCATGTTTCATAGGAGAATATGAAATTCAAAAAATTGAACCCTTATTTTTCATTCCTTTCAAAACAAAAAAAATTAAGAAGTATGCATTTTTCTATTAATAAATATTTTTTTTTTTTAATGATAAAATCACCAGGTATAATTAATTGTAATTATAAATTTAAAATGAGATTTAATTTATATAATTTCTTAAAATATTTAGTAAATTAATTATTCAATTATACCAGCTTATCTCATCAAATATATTTGTTTCTTATATTTGTATTCATTAGTGCTTCATAAATTATAATTTCTTTTAATAGTTATAATGATAAATATTCATTTTTTTTCCGATTCTAAATAACTCATCTACGGGATAACTTTTATAATTGTTTTGATTTTCGGTGGTATTTTCTCGGGTTATTTAATAAGTGAATATAAAATATATACCTAAATTTACACATACATCATTATTTGATTGATTAATACATATATTAACTTTATATAATTATATATTGACATACTCATTTTTTGATATATGAGTAATATATATAAATAAAGAGGAGTCTTAGTTAGATGTATATCATTCATATGCTTAAAATTATATTCTTAAGCATGCTAATACTTTGCTATCAAACAATCCATTTGTGTAATAGTGTATGAATAATCTCCATTATTATGTTGACTTCATTAAGATCATAACATATCATTATATCATCCTTCCAATAAAATTCCAACAAAATTCTACCTTTTTATGTTCAATTATAGCATAATGAACTGATTTCAAACATTCCATTTTGATTTTCATTAACACTCTTTGTATAACCATTCTTGATTCTCCATTTGATTTCATTAAGAATAAAATATCGTTAGATCATCACTCTAAGTGATTCCAATAAAATTTCTACATTCTTCATTCGGCTAAAGTATAACGTACTGATTCCAAGCATTACATGCATTATTCACACATATTAAAGTTTTGTTGTCATATGATCTATAGTCATTGTTTATTATATTATCTTCTACACACACACACGTTATCCCTTAATTTAAAAAGTGTATGTAATATATTTTTTTTATTGTTACCAAACACCATTTACTTTGTATTATGAAAAATAAAAATTATTATATCACTTATAGAAAAATGAAAACACTATTACGGCCAACAAAAACAAATGTGGGTTTTTTTTCTGAGAAAATAAACAAAAAAATGAGCAAGGTTAGAATTTCGTTGACAAATGTATACGAGCAACGTACGACTTTTGTACTAGAGGATGAATAGTCGTACTTGAGTTTATCCATTGAAAATGGGCTGGCCCAATATTCCAAAATGGGCTTTTCTTAGTTGAAGTTTCGCCCACGGGCCCTGGAAAGAGTTGGGAGAATTGCATATGCAGTTTACACCATTTGGTTGGCATAATTAAATTTAAAAAACCAAACAATATCAATTTATATTGTTTTATTATTTGGTAAAATTGGTATTCATTATCAATCTTAATTTATATTCAAATTACCACCCACCCATTGCCATCCTCCATCGATCACTATCTATTGTCGCTCGCCGGTGCATCCTCACGCATCACATTGCCAAGGATGATGGTGATAAAATTTTGAAATTAAGAATTCGATTAATTAAATAAACATAAGTAAAATTCAAATATACAAAAAATATAGATCACATTAACAAATTAATTCAATTAATAATAATAATTTGAAAAATTGCATATATTAAATTATTTTACTTTCATTTTTCAATGTCAGATTGTTTGTTTAATACCCAATTTTAAGTCAAATTAGTTTTTTATCCGGTTAGGACTTATCAAATGATAAAATAGTAAGGGTGTGTTTAATTGACAGTAATATGATGAGTGATTTTATATTAATGAGGATTAATGAAGTAGAATAGGATAAAATATCATTTTTTATTGTGTTTGGTTAGTTAATATGAGATTATGTTATACTATGTTGTTGATGACGTTAAAATATATGAGATTAAAAAAGATAATTACTAAAATACTTTTTGAATTGAATTTTTTTTTTAAAAATAAATATAGGTGTAAGATAAAGTTAATTTGATAAAATCATATCATGGGATTAAGTAAAGTAATGGGGTGTGGTTATTTTATATAATCCCACCAACAAAAATTTATCAAATTTACGTATAATCCAGGATATATAAACCACAAATAAACACATTAATATCTAATACCCATTAATTAATCCCCCTTATACCCCAACTAAACACTACCTAAAAAAGAGTACATAACCATTAGAGATTTTTAGGGCATTTAGGGAAATAAGAATGAATGGGGTGAAAGGGACGGGGCTCCCCATCCATCCATTCACGTGCGCCACCATTTACATTCAATTCTTTTGGGTAACGAGGGTTTAATGTTTACCTTCTTATCACCCGCATTCGCACACGTGCCCCTTGTCCTTCTTCCCTTCCACCCCTCCACGAAACCCTTGGCTTTTTCATCGTCTTCGTACCCAACACGATGACGCCATTTTCCGCTTTACTCACAGCTTACCCAGTTTTACGTCTTCTTGATAGTTAGTGTGTGTTGTTGGGGAAATGGGATGAAATTCTTGATTGTTCTGAGACGCATAAAATGGATAGATGCAAGTTGTGATTATTTTAATTGTTTTTGAAGTACAAAATAACATGTCCTCTGAAGTAGAAAAATATATGGAACCTGACTGACGACTGCCTACACACACACCCACGGGGTTATTGCTTTTTTATCTTCTCGGAAGGTGACACCATCACAACAACAGGGAAGAAAGAAAGGCGCCACCGCAGTGTGTGGGAGGAAGAGCTCTTCAAAATCCCCAATCTCTTCAGCTTCTTCTTCCCTCCTCTTCTGGTGCTGCTGCTGCGATGAGGAATTATCGCTACGGTATGGAAAGATCCACGACCCAACCCGGTTTCGAGCCTGAGGAGCCGCAGAACCCACCCGAATCATCAGCACCGGTCGTCGTGTGGATGAACCAGACACACATTGTTCACCAGATCCACTCAATGCAGCCCACAACCCACCATCACCTCTTCCAGAACCACCACCATTTCCTCCCGCAGAACTTCGTCGCTGGAGGATCCGGAAGCGCCACCGCTGCCGGCACGGCGGCGCCTTATTTCCCCGCCGTCAACTTCAGGCTTGGGTTGAACGAATTTTGTTCTCCCAACGAGCTTAAAGAGAGTGGAGTTGCGGAGACGAGACCCTCCTTTGGGACTTTCAATTCGGGATTAAACTACACCAACCCTTTTGGTAATTGTTCTCTTCTGCATAATGCATAGTGTATGAGAATATATGATGATTATGCTTGCTTCTTTTGGGTTGGAGAATCCATGAAGGAATCGCTTAGGACAAAAAGGATCACGTTGATTAGATTTGGTTTTTGTACACAACAAAGAGACAAACTCCCTAATCTGAATTGCCCCGTTGCATTGCTTTTAGGGAGCCTCTTGCAGCAGACGCATCCAATGAAGACAGTGAAGCAGTCGGCGCACAGGCACAAAGCCATGCCACGGGCAGAGTACAGTTCGGGGAGTTGGAAGCCATATACAAAAGCCTCCCATCGGCAAACGCGGCCCAGCCGGATCAAGGCTCCGATGCCACGGCTGGAGAGAACGAAGAGGAGGACTTAGAAGAAGGCTCGAACGCGAGGAAGAAGAAGAGGAGAAAGAGGAGGAGTGAGTACAGAGAAGTGATCCCTCCGATGGCTGAGTTTTTCGGTAAGCTAGTGAAGCAGATGATGAGTCATCAGGAGATTCTGAACAACAAGTTCACGGAGATGATCGAGAGACTGGATGAAGAGAGACGCGCGAGGGAAGAGGAGTGGCGAGTTCAAGAAATGGCGAGGTTCGAGAAGGAAGCCAAGGCAAGAGCTCGAGAGAAGAGACTAGCTGATAACAGAGAAGCTGCCATTGTTTCTTACCTGGAGAAATTAACCGGCCACAAATTCAACTTCTCCTCTACATAAAAGAACAATGCTTGAGAACCCAGAAACCCGAGTTCCCCATACTCATGGATCTTGCAGCAAACTTATTCATATTATTATCGAGATGGGACAGTATCCAAATGTGGAGCACTCGGTGTTGTTATATTAGAACTCAAAGCGATGACCACCTTAGAAATGAGGAAAAACTCATGTTTAGTCAGAGCTATGGATCAAATCCCACGTACAGAAGAAGCACAAAGATGTGATGATACTCTTTTCTTGCACCAATGATAATGATCTTGGTCTAATTACCTGATTAGTTGAGGGGTTCACCGTGGTGTTGCGTACGGCAACACCCAGTGTCTCGTTAGCATCGGTGGTGGTGTGGTGAAGTAGTGCTTTCCTGTAATACAAACGAAAGATAAAACAATAATAAGAAAGATAGATAAAAACCAGCCAAGCAGGGAATGAGAATGATGATTACAAAGTGTGAAAACGACGTCGTCGGGGCCGACCGCACATGTGAGTGCCTGCCAACACAGACGAAGACCTTTTCGAAGTTATGTGGAAAAAAGCTGCTCTGAAAACTCTGCCGCCTGCGCGACAAGCCTCGCACACACATGCCGCTGCTGCGTTTTGCGAAACCTCTCAGAAAAAAAAAGTATTATCAACTGGATTCCACTTCACACCCAAGAAGCTAAACCGACAAACCCACACGGACCTACCTCGTCATTTGGTTGTTGAAGGATAAGTTTAAATTGTCTCTCATTGGTCACAATTCCCATCATGAATGGAAAAACTTGTTGAACTGAATTACAGGGCCTTTGTGAAAAGCCCTCCAAAAATTGGGGTATGCTGCGTGGTGAGACAAGCACACGGTATTCTTTAGTAAAAGGCGAAAGAATAGTTCGCTTTGTGCTTATCTCGCAGCTGTTATGTGTAAGTGGGGATGCAATTGGGGATTTTATAGTGGCTGAAATTCCCAATGAACTATTTGCGTAGCCGATGTGGGATATCTGGGCCATCGATTCCGCGTACAAATAACAACGGCTATATTTTTCATCTTGTCAAAGAAAAAGTCACATGCTGCTTGGAGGAGAGGAGGATTGGCCTAAATGTCGAAAGCGATCAAGAGAGCAAACGAGAGTAACACCCAACCTAGAAGAATGTATCCGACGATCCTTGTCGGCGCTTCGTCCTCCGGCTCCTGAAAAGGAACTCGATGGTAGTGATACGGCGCTCGTGGAGGGGCAATCTGATTGAAACATTAATCCATGACATGACCGGGGTGGTACCTCAGGAGGAGGGTCGCCGGAGGAGGTCGGAGTCGAATCAAGCTCAAAAGGCCAAACATATCTATCTGCATTCATGTTCCGAGCCAAACTCCAATCGTAGAGTCTCCTCTCTTCCGCCGTCGACAAAATGGTATACGATTCCTAAAGACTTCAAATCTTATGTCTATCTATGAAATTTGCTTTGCCGATTAGGGAATTGACAAAACCTTCAACAGATCGAGCTCCTTGTTGAGATCTTCTTCCTCTAAGCCTCTGTTCATTGCCTCCATTACTTTGTTCCGGTAGGCAACCTCAACCTGAATACAGGCATCAGTTGGTGGAATTTTGAAAAAAAATGGGAGTAAAATTAGAAACTACGACCTCATCGGTTGCGCATCCGCTGCGAAGATCGAGCCTCCCGTAGTGATCGGCATCCGTAATTGCTGCAATTCTACTGCGTGAACCATCGATTGCAGGAGCGAATTAGAAACCGGATCAAAATTTCGAGAATACCGATGCGGCGCAAGGCTTTTCCACGTTGATTGCGGAAATCAACGACGGGCGGGTGATTTTCGGAACTTCCTCCGGCAAATTAGACTCCGATTCAACGGCCGCGACGCCATCGTCACCGGAATTCCTCAATTTCAGAGTTCCGCGACGCCGATACGAAATATCCGAAACGCAGTAGTGAAGTCTGATCAGACTGTTCTGAACGGAGACGCTGCTCCAAGCGACGGCGGCGGAGGCAACTGCCATTTGTTCTATCCCTGCTTTCATCCCGCGTCGAGAAGATAAGCTGCGTCATGTTGTTTTCCGCCAACCAAACGCTATCTCTCTTTTTTTAATAATAATACGCGCCTTTTAATTATTTATTCCAAAAAAGGGTTTAATATATATTTCATTTTAAAAATTATATTTATCATTAGAACGAGCCCTAATGGGAAACTGTGTAAACAACAGAGGGAACCGCCCTCAGAAATCGGAGTGATGGAGACAAACGAGAGAAGGATGCGTCACCGGAGAGCGACACAGTGGGCATTCCGGCTTCTCGTTACACCATTCCATTATGCAGTTCCTGCGGAAGCAACCAAACCAGAGAGAGCACAATCAACCATCACAAACGCGGAAGAATACAACACAGAGAAAGAGTGCTGCTGATGATACCAGCAAAATACATGGCGCAGGAGTGGCTGTTGGCTGCTGACGATTACTCAAGCAGAGGGTGCATTTGCTTGTTCTGATGATGGGGGCCTGGGAAATAGAATCACTGTCATGAACTGATTTGGTAGTGGAGTGATTCAAAGCCATGGATTAAGAGATGGAAGGCGCCATACACTGGAAGTAGAGGTGGATTCTGAATTCCCCACAGATTTTATAGAGTCTTCAGCAACGAGATTTCCCTCCTCGTTAGAACAGGAATGCCCCTAACTGCCAATGGTGATTTGAAAGCCGTGTGTCATTGCTAATGTAACAGCAAATATCACACAGAAAGGAGTGAAAAGGCATTGCATCTAACAGAAAGGGATGCGGAAAGCATGTCAACACAGATGAATTTCTATTAAAAAAAAGCACTAGCCTGCTGAAGGTGGATAAGCTCCAGTAGATGTTTGCTGAAGTGAAGCAGCGACAGAGGACAAATTGCTTCTCCTTAACCACTCAGCACCAATGATGCAAAGCTGAGCTAGTAGAAAAACGCCCAAGATTTGATACCTTCATAAAATTGCACATATTACACAAGTGAGCAAATTGTGTTGATAGGAAAATTCAACTCATCAAAAGCCTGCAAACAAGTTTTTTTTCCATGTTGAAGGCTTAACGTTTAAGAAAACCTTGGCCTCTGATCTGTAGGTTTGCCTACATAAACATAACGTATCCCAGCAGCTCTTTTTGATATATGATAATAGAGGCCTGCAAGAGACCAACAAAATATGGATGAAACATAGATGAGTAAGCAAAAACATATAATGCTTTCTCTGAAAAGAAGTATCTGATCCGATGACCTTCAAAATAGAAGAACATGAGGTTTGTGCGGAGAGCCAACATGAGCATTTCCCGGGTCAATGGTAGCAACTGTTTTACATTGTAAGAGATGAAACTCATCCAAATGCAATTGAGGACAGGAAAAACTTAAAAACCAAACTCATCCATTATTCTGTACTTCCTAATTTCCCCCAATGCAAATAGTAGTCAGCAAGTACATACTGTGTGCCATCTTCGTATTGCATACCACCACAAACTAGAAATTCTATCTTTCAATCTTGAAAAATGTGAAATAGAGCCATCCGATACTGATGAGATTGAGAGGGACACTGGAAGATGACTGACTGGACTAGAAGAGGTTGATTCATCTCCATCAACATTGTTGGATAGAGAATCACCAATGGTGATACCTTGGGAAGAAATACGTGAGCTGCAGACGAGATAAAATGTTACTGACAGCACAGAAACCCCCATGATTC